>CAUYLG010056684.1:0-99794 GCA_963573385.1 Cacajao melanocephalus
TTGAGTTTTTTTTTATCTTGCTCCTCTAGCTCTTTCAGTTTTGATGATAGGGTGTCGATTTTAGATCTTTCCTTGCTTCTCATATGTGCATTTATTGCTATTAATTTCCCTCTAGACACTGCTTCAAATGTGTCCCAGAGATTCTGGTACATTGTGTCTTCATTCTAGTTGGTTTTGAAGAACATCTTTATTTCTGCCTTCATTTCATTGTTTATCCAGTCAACATTGAAGAGCCAGTTGTTCAGTTTCCATGAAGTTGTGTGGTTCTGAGTGAGTTTCTTAATCCTGAGTTCTAATTTGATTGTGATGTGGTCTGAGAGACTCTTTGTTATGATTTCTGTATATTCTGTGGATTTGGGGTGGAAAGTTCTGTAGATGTCTATTAGGTCTGCTTGGTCCAGATCTGAGTTCAAGTGCTGGATATCCTTGTTAACTTTCTGTCTTGTTGATCTGTCTAATATTGACGGTGGAGTGTTAAAGTCTCCCACTATTATTGTGTGGGAGTCTAAGTAAGTCTCTTTGTAGGTTGTTAAGAACTTGCTTTATGTATCTGGATGCTCCTGTATTGGGTGCGTATATATTTAGGATGGTTAGCTCTTCTTGTTGCATTGATCCTTTTACCATTACATAAGGCCCTTCTTTGTCTCTTTTAATCTTTGTTGGTTTAAAGTCTGTTTTATGAGAGACTAGGATTGCGACTCCTGCTTTTTTTTTGCTCTCCATTTGCTTTGAAAATCTTCCTCAACCCCTTTATTTTTAGCCTATGTGTTTCCCTGCATGTGAGATGATTTTTCTATATACAGCACACTGATGGGTTTTGACTTTTTATCCAGTTTGCCAGTCTGTGTTTTTTGATTGGGACATTTAGCCCACTTACATTTAAGGTTGATATAGTTATGTGTGAATTTGACCCTGCCATTTTGATGCTAGCTAGTTGTTTTGCCTGTTAGTTGACGTAGTTTCTTCATTGTGGTGATACTCTTTACCATTTGGTATGTTTTTGGAGTGGCTGGTACTGGTTGTTCCTTTCTATGTTTAGTGCTTCTTTCAGGAGCTCTTGTAAGGCAGGCCTGATGGTGACGAAATCTCTCTGCAATTGCTTGTTTGTAAAGGATTTTATTTCTCCTTCATTTATGAAGCTTAGTTTGGCTGGATATGAAATTCTAGGTTGAAAGTCCTTTCTTTAAGGATGTTGAATATTGGCCCCCACTCTCTTCTGGCTTTTAGGGTTTCTGCTGAGAGATCTATTGTGAGTCTGATGGGCTTCCCTTTGTGGGTAACCCCACCTTTCTCTCTGGCCGCCCTTAGCATTTTTTCCTTCATTTCAACCCTGGTGAATCTGACGAGTGTGCCTTGGGGTTGCTCTTCGTGAGGACTATCTTTGTGGTGTTCTCTGAATTTTCTGGACTTGAATGTTGGCCTGCCTTGCTAGGTTGGGGAAGTTCTCCTGGATAATATCCTAAAGAGTGTTTTCCAGCTTCGATACATTCTCTCTGTCACATTCAGGTACACCTATGAAACACAGATTAGGTCTTTTCACATAATCCCATATTTCTTGGAGGCTTTGTTCATTTCTTTTTACTCTTTTTTCTCTAATCTTGCCTTCTCATTTTATTTCATTGAGTTGATCTTCAATCTCTAATATCCTTTCTTCTGCTTGGTTGATTCAGCTATTGAAACTTGTGTATGCTTCACAAAGTTCTTGTGTTGTATTTTTCAGCTCCATCAAGTCATTTATAATCTTCTCTAAACATTTTATTTTCATTAGCTTTTCGTCAAACCTTTTTTCAAGGTTCTTAGTTTCTTTGCATTGGGTTAGAACATGTTGTTTTAGCTCAGAGAAGTTAGTTATTATCCACCTTCTGAAGCTTGTTTCTGTTAATTCATCAGACTCATTCTCCATCCAGCTTTGTTCCCTTGCTGGTGAGGAGTTGTGATTCCTTGGAGGAGGAGAGGTGATCTGGTTTTTAGTGTTTTCATTCATTTTGTGCTGGTTTCTTCCCATCTTTATGGATTTATCTACCTGTGGTCTTTGTAGTTGGTGACTTTCAGATGGGGTCTCTCAGTGGACATCCTTTTTTTTTGATGTTGAAGTTCCTTCTTCCTGTTTTTTAGTTTTCCTTCCAACAGTCAGATCCCTCTGCTGTAGGACTGCTGGAGGTCCACTCAAGACCCTGTTTGCCTGGGGATCACCTGCAGCAGCCTGTCCATTGTTCTAGCTGGGAACTGCACTCCAGAGCTGTTCCTAGTCAGCCATCTTGGATCCCCACCTGTGCTTAACCATTTTATCTACTTGGTTGTTCAGTGTCTCTTTCCATGGTATATGTTCTTCAATGGACCTCAAACTCTAATACAAAAATATTCAATCTCTGTACCCATCCCCATAGGTCTATCCACATTTGTACCCCAAATTTCATTGCCTCAAAATATTTTAAAATATTCAAATGTTTTCCTTTTTACATTCCTAGTCAGCTGGCTAGGCCATTATCCACTGCCCATGACTCCATATATACTCTCATATTATGCCTCTTTTCCCCTACATAAAGAGCAGGACAGGTGTACTCTCCTGCTGGCCATGTGAAGAAGGTTCTTGCTTCTCCTTTCCCTTCCACCATGATTACAAGTTTCCCAGGGCCTCCTAGGTCATGTTTCCTGTACAGCCTGTAGAGCCATGAGCCAATTAAAACTCTTGTTTTATAAATTACCCAGTCTCAGGTAGTTCTTTATAACAATGTGAGAACAGACTAATACAAGGACTCACATACAGCAGTAGTCGTGAGCTGAGGAAGAGGTGCTGGTACAACCTTGATGGCTGATATGGGGTCTGAGTTACCTGCTCTTGCAGCTTACTCATGCCCTTTGAGACTAGTTGTGCTTGATTCTGGATGTGCCACTTCCATCTTATGGTGGATTGCTGCTGGGCCCACCCAACACTATGACTTTGTGGATCTGACAGAACACAGCTCATGAGAGTCAATTCTTGACACACAGTTACTTGATGTCCCATGGTCACCCATTCCATCTCTACCAATGCCTAGTAGCCTACTCCAAAAGGACAGAGGCCTATTGCAATTTTCCTACTGGGATGTGGCATAAATTCCACACTATATCTTTTTCCACCACCAATACCTCCAATGCCACAAGGTCTACTGGATCAGTAGGGCTGATTGCACTATAGCCTGGATTTGCTACATAGCCCTTTCAGGCTCTAGATTCACTTAAAGTTGTGTCACCTGGTACATGCCTAAAATGCTATTCCTTGGCGTGAAAGGTATTGCATCCAGAACCCAAAGAGATCACCGGATGTTATGATTCCTTCTTTGTGAGAGGGATATAAGATGCAACAATTAGTTTACTTTACAGAGGATGTCCCAGTGTGCCCATGCACTGGACCCTTAAAATTGTTTCTAAAGTATAAGATTTCAGCTAGCCACTTCTTCCTCACTTTTCTCAAGCAACATAATGTCATCAAAATAATGGATCAATGTAATATTCTATGGGACTGCCCAGACCTCTTTGGTCTATGTTATGAGAGGACAGGCAAGTTAAGAAAGTCTTGTGGCAAAACTGTGACTGCATAGTTTGTCCATTCCAGACAAATGAGAACTGTTTCTGATCCTTTTTCTTGGATGGGACAGAAAATAACCCATGTGCCAAATCAATGATGGAATATCATTTACCTGCAGCTACATTAATCTGTTCTAACATGGATACAATGTTCAGTCTGGCAGCTGTTGATGGGCTTATCGCTTGGAATAATCCATGACCATGCCCAGGATCCAATCAGTTTCTGCAGAGGCCAGACTAGCAAATAAAATAATTCGTGAGATATTTTTAGATTCTTAAGGGCAGCACTAATTCTTGCAACCCCTGGGATGCAATATTGTTTTTGAGTTACTACCTTGGCTGCTTGGGGGTTGGGGTAAGTGATAGAGAGAGAGGTATGTTTCATCCACTTGGCCTTCCCTACTATGATAGTTGTTGGTCCTACATAGGTCAAGTACCCAATGTGGGGGTTAAATTACTTGCCAAATATATTCATCCCAATTATACAAAGACTAGGAAGATAACCACTAGGTGAGTCCACAAAATCAGTAAGCTAGACGTTGGCCCCCATATGCCGCCCCTCTAACAGGAGGCCATGATGATGCTTTGTGTGTCTAGACCTCAATGTCAACTAAGATCATCTGTCCAGTAGTTCTCAAATTGTCTGTATATTTCCATTTACCCAATGTAACAGTCATCTAAGTTAATAACAGTCTGTCCCTTTGGGAAAGGATTGGGGGAATTGTCATACTCCACACTTGTCATAGTGTTTCAGTGTCCTTCCTCCTGGGGACCTGGAGACCTGGTTCCCTGATCATCACTTTAGTCAATGTGTTTTGGTTCTAAAATCTGGCTCAGACCCAGGAAATGGGCAATGGGTCAGGACTTTCTATTAAATCGACGCTGTAAGCCTTCTATGCATACATTTTTGCATCCTTTTGATTAAGCAGCATCCTGGTTGTATGCCCATTGGTTTTGCCCTTAGGGAGCTGTTGTTTTTAACCCTCTTCACAATTCTCTGCTAGTTAAGGCCCTTCAGTAGTCAGTTCAATCTTTCTGGTCATAATGATAATTGCACTCCCATGGCTTCTGGTGATCAAAGTCATTGCCACCTGGCCTCTATTGCTTTTGCATCCCATCATCCCTATTTCTATCAACAAACCAAGCTTTGTGGCAGACTCCCTGTTTTAACCCAGGATGGCATGCAGACAAAGTCACCACTAAATGTCTTAATGATGCGGATGGATGACCATTTCACCAGCACATTTCTGATGGCCTTGGTAATTAGTGTGTTCTCTGGGCTTTTCCATGGGCATAATCCACTGGTGGACCTTTTGGTCTTGCATAATAGGTGCATTCCTGTCTGCCCACTTATCTCAGACTCCTCATTCCTTACTCTACATTTGTTATAGCAATTTAGACACTTCAATTTTGCTCTGTTTAGGCTGCCACTTTCTCTGGAGCCACCCAGCAGTGACTTTACCCCACGCCCGAGGTCCTTGCCAGCATGTCCCAAGAAAGTACCATCAAGTCAATAAACCCTCCCTTATCCAGTCATAGTTTTCAGCCCCATTGATCAGTTACCTCCAAAATCCAGCCGATTGATTGGTACTTCCCCAGCTCTTGTCAGTGCGTGCTTGACAGGTCTTACAGCTCCTTTGGGGTAAATTCCCTTTCCTCCCTTATCAGACCCAGCACTGTTCCAGTGGAGACATAACATAATCCTAGTTATTAGCATGGCAACCAGGAGATACAGTGGAGACAGATCCTGAGAGCAGCCTCTGCACCCTTATGGGGAAGAAGATAGTGCCAGTGTATCTTTCTATGCTGGAGGGTAAGAGGGAGCACGCTAGCTTGTAATAGGGAAAGGTGGGCCCCTGTGAAGATTCTCAGGGTTTAAAGAGACTGGGGAGCCAAAATCATCAAGAGCATCCTTCCACATGTCCCCATCCCATGTACAAGAGTCCAAGTTTGCCCCAAACAGTGCTCCAACTTTTGTATAATAAACTCCCTCAGCTGAACCCTCATTTTTGAAGGTCAATGAATATAACTATTAATTATTGAGTTTTGTCCTCAGCTTTTTCTGCTATCCCAGTGCTTAAGAGAAGGGCCTTTTTGCAAACTACCAAAGAGGACTTCTGGCCTTCAGACCTGTTTCTCAATTGTTTATTAACTTCTCTCAGTATTTCATTTCTCTCTATAGGGTGTTATTGAATCTTAATAGCAACCAGGCAATTCCATTATTCTTATATGTATTATAACAACACACCTCCACCCCTACCTCCCTCCACCATAGAATTTTCAAATCCTTGCATCAGCCAGAGCATTCCCCCGCAATCAGAATTTTTTTCTCAAATTGCTATCAGTGGAAGTTTTAGTAATTAGACTGCAAGATTAGGCCAGAGACCATCATACTACCCAGCATGGTTCCTCATTGCCAGTCAGGTGGTGAATGACTCAGTCACCATTCCCCATCTTTTCACCTGATTTGTCAGACGACTTCCATTAGCAACTGCATCAGTTCAGGTCCTCTGGGAAGTAAATGGTAAGATGGAATGAGGAGTACAAAAAGTTTATTGAGGGGTTTAACATGGAAAAAAATAACTAGTAGAAAGCAAGATAAACATAGAAAGCCTTGAGATGGTGATGCAAATCTGACATCTACAGAAAAAAAAATGAGAGAGGAAATAGAAATAGGCAGAGAAAGCCTCAGACTGCAATGCCGATCTGACAAAGACTCAGCCAACCCAGTGGGGAACTCTGAACAATGATTGCCTGTTAATGAAGACCTATGTTGAGCAGAAATGGCCACGTCATTGTGGCCACATTATGCTTGCCTGGGAAGAGCAGGGCCTCACAATTACATACTGAGGCAGATCCTGAAGACACTGCGGTTGGGGGCTGTCAGTTAACTGCATTCTGCAGCTGATGAACAAGTTTTTTCTTTAAGGAAGATGCAAATGGCACACCTTGTTTGCCATAGCAGGCATAAACAACAGATGTCCACCTGATTTTCATCAGTAATATGAATCCCTTCCACACTAAACAAGTCACAGAGACTTTTATTCTCGTAGTTTCTTTTTAAAGAAAACTGCTTCACCTACAACCTCTACTGAGAGAAAAGCAGATAAAAAGCATAATCACTACACTTTATTAAGCACCTGCTATTTTTAGAGACTATACAAGGAGGCTGGCATAAATTATCTTTAACCTTTACACTATTCATTGTCCAAGGATAACCTTAACCTTGAAGGATAGGCCATCCCACACCATTGGCAACATTGAATAATACAAAAGCTGCCACCATCTATGACTCAGGTTCAGATTTCATTTTTGTCTCCTTTCTCTTACCACTTTGTTTTTTGAACTTCAAACTTGTGTGTGACTTTGGCTGAGACATGTTCTTGGCTGTATCTCTGGGTTTCTTCTCCTTTTGACTCCTCTTTAGATTTGCTGCTCCTTTTCATTTGGTCTTCTTTCCAGGTTTCCCATCCCCAGATATGGTGACCTAGGCTCTGGTGCCTGACCCACACCCTAGGATCCACAGGTTTCTACTCCTAGTCATGAGTGTAAAAGTTACCCAACTCCATCTTATGTCTACCTAGGGGTTATCTCTACTTAGTCTCCCATTAGTTGGAGAGTAAGAAAAAATAATCAGGCAAGGCAGATATTATGATCTTAATTTTACAGATGAAGAAATTGAGTACCAGCAAAATTAGGGAATTGTTCAAAAGCTAGTATATTGCATAGTTAGATATCCTAGCTATTAAGATACATTATTTAAAACTTGTGAAATAAAGGGAGAAATTGCATTATATGTCTTTTCAATGTCACCCTGGGGTATTGACAGGATTACCCAAGCATTATTTAATTATCAAGGGAGATATACCTCGGGCAACTTTGCCATTTACTATTTACTAAGGGTTCAGACTCTGCAGTTATATGTTAATTTTTATGTCCAGTAGAAAATATAACCCCAAAGGTACAGTTTCATTGCTGTTTAGATATTAACAAGTTTTGTCTCTAACTTAGTAAATTTATTTCAAAGTGGCTTTCCCCATCATTATAAATATGCCAGTAGTCAAAATGCTCTTTGAACCAAAGAGCATTTTGGTTAACTTAACATCTTATTGATTCCCTCATTCATGAATTAAATAAAATCCCTGACATGTTTCCATTTTACGTTTGTAAGAGAGTCATGATTTTAACTTTTGAAAATCACTCTTTGGCACTGTAAGATTTGACTTCAAAGTCCTTGGTCTTTTCCTATACTAGATTACCTTTCAAGATGGGCATGCCAATATATAAGGGAATAGGAAAAGAGCTGTGCTCCCTCAGATTAATTTTCTCTAGAATTGGTAGAGAAATCTTACGCTGTATCTCTCCTTACGTTAAGGCTATGCCTCTGTCTTGGACCATGTTTTGGGGAAGAGTTTTTCTCCTGCAGCGACTTTTGGTGAAAGAAACAGCTCAAGTAGAATGACCATGAAATCTGCCTAGAAAAAAATATTCCAGAGATTTTTGAAATATTGAAACAAAGCCTAAGTGCTTGGAACAGAGGCTAAAATTCTCCTTTGAGGGCTCTTTTGCTTTGGAGGCCTGAATGTACTCTACGTAATGTGAAAAATTGTTTTCATTGTAGGCAGGGTGACATGCTGAGAGTTTATGCTGCTTTAACTCATGGTAATTATTGTTGCCTGGCAAGATGCTAAAGTCCCTTTTACTCCTACCTCATTGAAAGGCTAGATAAGGCTGAGGTGGGAGGATTGTTTGAGCTCAGGAATTTGAGAACAGCCCGGGTAACATGGCAAAACCCCATCTCTAAGAAAAATTTAAAACATACACACACACATATACATGTAGTTCTACATTTTATATGTATAGTTCTATGGGGATATACATATAGGCATGGTGGTACATGTCTATGGTCCCAGCTACTCAGGAGGCTGACATGGGAGAATCACTTGAGCCTGGGAGGTCAAGGCTTCAGTGAACTGTGACTGCACTATGACACTCCAGTCTGGGCAACACAGTGAGACTACATCCCAAAGGAAAAAAAGAAAAGCTTTTGGAGTATTGGACCTGGACATGCACCTCAGGGTGTGTATGTTTCTAACATAAGAATAGCACTGGAATCCAGGCTAAGGGAACAAGTCAAACGAGAAAACCGGACATAGGTTCTCTAAATAAAGGTGGGCACTAGGAAGGGGTTTCCCTGTCCTTTGTCAAACAGTAGAAGTAGAATGCACACAAGTAGTGTACCCACCCTGGGCCACTGGCAAAAATAGAGCTACCTGCAAGAAACTGGAACCCTGAGTATGATCTCTGTCTGGAGGTGAGTACAAATTTGTAATACCTTGGACTGTGAGTATGGCAAAGAGAATGAATGGGCAGAGAGACAGTCAAAAGTTGCTTGTAGCAGATATTCTCAGTGCTCCATCCATGGCCCTTTGACCTTCATCACTTCAACACGTTCTCTTTAACTTCTGCTGGCCAGTACCTGCATCTCTGCATCTAAATGCCCTTCTCCCTCCAATAGGACTACTCTACTTGGTGCAGCAGACTAGGACTGCCAGAGAATCAACTCTCTGAGGGCAGTCCTCAGCCAAAAACTCTTATTATACCTTGAAGCCTTCAGGACCATGGGTTCTGACACTCAAACTGCTCAGGCTCTTGCAGCCCCATAACCTTTACTTTTGTAAATATAAGCTCTGCAAAGAGCTTCAAAAGCCTATTTTGTAGTACAAAAGTAGATGATTCTCTTTTCTTTCTGTTCATTTTAATAAGGGAGGGATGTGAGGGTAAAAAGTAATTACCAATAATGAGAAACCCATTGGTTTATGTTGCAAAATACTATTCTGCTTTATCACATATATAGGAAATATGGTATTGCTTTGTTTTCTGTAAATCACTTTAAATTCTGTTTTGAGTCTCCATTCCTACTGGGTAGATGATCCCAATGATTATTACACTAGCTCCTCTCTCATTGTCGTATCAGAATCCAAACGTCTTATAGAAAAAGGGGAAAGGGCCCTGTGTAGTAAGGAATTTGGCCTTGCTCAAAGAGTGGTCTGGCCTTTGTCCTGGCTCTTGAAGGTAACCTCTAAAGCCTTGGAATTTTTGGAGTAATGCGACTGTCTTTGTTATCCATGGTCAGCCACTTGGATCACACTCAATAGTTCATGCTAAGGAGATGATGTCTTAGGGTGGGGCAAGCCACCCTAGACAGTCTTTTGGTGGACGCTGGACATACCAGTAAGGTGAATTATGTGATAGAGGTGGGAGCTGAAGATCGAATTCAACCACAATTAAATCAAATCTACAAAATGAAGCTCCTATAAAAACTCTGGATACAAAAGCTGGAGTGAGATTCCTGGGTTGACAGTTTGCACAGAATATTGTTGGCAATCCTCTGTGGGTATTGTTACACATTGATGTCATCAGAGTAATACATCCTGAGAACAATGGGAGCTTCATGTTTGGAATCCTTGAGAATCCTTCCACACTCTGCCCTATGCATCTTTTTCTGATTTTAATGTATCCACAGTAGCATTATTTGTAACAGTCCCAAAGTGGAAACAATGTTCATCAAAAATAAAATAGATAAGTAAATTGTGGTTGCTATGGTTTGAATGGCCCCTCCAAAACAATGTTGAAATTAAATTGCTATTATATCATAGGTGGGACTTTTAAGAGGTGATTTAGCCATGAGGGTTCTGCCTTTGTAAACCAAAAACTATCTGAGACAAGTCTTGATGGAGAAGTTTATTTTGCCAAGGTACAGGGCATGCCCATGATACAGCCTCAGGAGGTCCTGAGAACATGTGCCCAAGGTGGTGGAGTTACAGCTTGATTTTATACGTTTTAGAGGGATAGGAGTTACAGGCAGACACCAATCAATGCATGTATGGTGTACATTGATTTGGTCTGGAAAGGTGAGATAACTTGAAGGGGAGGTGGGGTGGGTGAGGGTGAGGAGAGTTCCAGGTCATAAGTAGATTCCAAAACTTTCTGATTGGCAGTTGGTTGAGTTCACCTAAAGGCCTGGAATCAACAAAAAGCAATGTCTGGGTTATGGTAAGGGGTTGTGAAGACCAAGGTTCTTATTATGCAGATGAAGCCTCCAGGTGGCAGGCTTCAGAAAGAATAGACGGTAAATGTTTCCTATTAGACTTAAAGAGGTGCCAGACTCTTATTTAATCTCTCCTAGGTCAGGAAAAAACTTGGAAAGGGAAGGGGACTCTACAGAATGTAGATTTCCTCCACAACAGACAGCTTTGCAGAACCATTTTCAAATACGTCAAAGAAATATATTTCAGGGTAAAATGCTTTGATTTCTTTCAGATCCTGCTATCTGTCATGTGATGGATCTTATTGCTACAGTCTGTTTGGTCAGTCTTAAGATCTCTGTTTTAATGTTGGTGCTGGTCATTTGTGCCTGAATTCCAAAGGGAGGAGGGTACAATGAGGCACTCCTGACCCTCACTTCCCATCATGGCCTGAATTAGATTTTCAGGTTTACTTTGGAATGCTCTTGGCCGAAGGGGTGGGGGGTGGTCAACTGAAGAGCTTAGAATTTTATTTTGGGTTTATATATTTATGAATGGATTAATGCTGTTATCATGGAGTGGGCTAGTTACCATGAGACTGAATTTGTTACAAAAGTAAGTTTGGGCCAGGTACAGTGGCTCATGCCTGTAATCTCAGCACTTTGGGAGGCTGAAGCGAGTGGATCACTAGGTCAGGAGTTCGAGACCACCCTGACCAACATAGTGAAACCCCATCTCTACTAAAAATACAAAAAAAAAATTAGCTGGGCATGGTGGCATGTGCCTATAATCCCAACTACTCAAGAGGCTGAGGCAGGAGAATCTCTTGAACCCAGTAGGCAGAGGTTGCAGGGAGTCGAGAACATGCCATTGCACTCCAGCCTGGACTACAGAGTGAGACTCTCTGTCTCAAAGAAAAAAAAACTAAATTTGGCCTGATTTCCTTTCTCTCTCTCACATGCTTACTTGCCCTTCTGCCATGGTATGACACAGCAAGAAGGCCCTTACCAGAAGCAGCCCCTCGATCTTGGACTTCCAGCCTCCAGAACTGCAAGTCAAATACACTTCTTTTCTTTATAAATTATCCAGTCTGTGGTATTCTGTTATAGTAGCAGAAAAAGGTTAAGAGAGTGATATGGTCATATAATGGGATATGTATAACAATATGAATTGATCAAACTAAATGACATACAACAGCATGGGTGAATCTCACAAACATAATGTTGAATGAAAGAAACTGGAAATGAAATTATAAACTGTATGTTTCCATTGAAATAAAAGCAGGCAAAACTAATCTAAAATGTTTTAAGTAAGGACAGTGGTTATTCAAGGGGGTGGTGACTGAAAGAATACACAAGGGGACTTCAGGGATCCTGAAAATATTCTCTTTCTTGGTCTAGATATTGCTTACATGTGTGTTTACTTGGCGAAAATTTGTAGAACAGCATGCTTATGATTTGTGCATTTTTAATATGTATGTTATATTTAAATAAGAAATTTACATAAACATGGTATACCTCTGCCCATTTACCTTTAAGGGCACCTCTCTTCAATGAGCTCAGGGTGTAGAAAAACATCCAGATGGGAAGGATCTCGTATATGACTTCTGCTTAGGGCGAGCAACTTGTCCTGGCTTGCCTGGGACTTTCCTGGTTTCAGTACTGAAAGTCTCATGTGCTAGGAACTGTTCCCCCCTCAAACCCCCCTACAAGTTCTGAGTAAACTAGGATAGTTAGTTACCCTGTTTCTGCCTACAAATAAAATACAAACCCTCCTCTGGGAAGGTGCACAAAAAGAACTACTAACTTTCTGGAATGAAGGAGGAAAAAACAAAAAGAAAGAACATACATTATGATCTCAATACATTATCCTGCCACGATATTTATAGTTTACTCATTATCACAATCAACGAAAGCTCTTTCTGTTTGGGAAATCAAAGACACACTATATCGCTTTGAAAAGTCAGAATCTATATTAACCTAAAAGCTCAAGGCACACAGGCACACACACACGCGCGCACACACAATCATCTGAACCTAGATCCAGAGGGAGATACTCAGTTGGAAAGTTTACTTTCTAAAAGGTCAAATTATTCTCCCTGAAGTTCCTGTAGACAAGTGATTTTAGAGATAGAGGCCCCTTGAGATCTAAAGGAAATGCTATTACAATACAAATAAACCTTTTCGCAACCCAGCTGTGACATTTGATACCAGGGGGAATATGACTGAAAATACAAAGCGCCACTCTGGCTTTTCTCAAATGGAAAGGGAATTGTCAGAGACAAGTATAACTTGCAAAGACAAAAACCAAAACATGAGAATTTCCATTTATAGTTCAGAGGATGAAGATGCTAAGGGGAGTGGCAATGGTGGGCTGTAGAATAACTACCAAATACAAATAAAATATTGAGCTCGACCTTGGCCAAACATTTGCAAAATGGAAAGCCAGAGAGGAGAAGAAGACGACCAGTTTAAATTAACTTCCCAGTCAATAAGTCTCTTAAACAAAGTGTTGTTCCTTTAAAGTCTTCTATTATGCAGTGATTAAATGTGCTCCTCCTATGATTAAAAACATTTTCTGTGGCCCATTTCTCCAGTTCTAGTTCTATAGTGCTTAATGTTCCCTCCAAAATTGCTCTGGGGAAAGCAATCGCAGGTCAGGGAAATGAATTCTAAAGTGCTTCCCTACAGGGGCTGAGAGAAAATCACACCTTCAGTCCACAACTTGGAAAATAGCAGGCTTTAGATTGCTTCTGGAAGTTCAAAAATAAATTCAAGAAATTTGATGTTGAGTGAGGTAATCTTTAAACAGTTCACATATACATTTAGTACTTAGAACTATTATTACTAATATTCTTCAGCAGAATGTATTTGTTATCCCAGTGAACAATTTTAATAGCATGTTTTGTAAGCATTAGCTTTTATAAAATATCCCCTCTTAAGAGATGGTACTTCAACCTCTTGCTTTTCCAACTTTTGGACACACTATGTAAACAATGAATATGGATAACTTAGATTTAGCCACAGACTAGAAGGGCCCCCTATGCAACTTTCTGGATCTTTACTGTCTTGCCCTCTTCCCTCCAGTCCTTTCCCCAATATACATATTCCCTCCACTGGACAATCATTCTGGACTCACGATCCATTATGTATGTTGAGACAGCTTGATTGGCCTTGGGTCCTCTAGGGAACAGACCCTTCAAAGCCTCTTTCATATATGGCTCTGTTATTCTTTCTTCCAAATGGATCTTCTAGCAAAAGCCATAGCTTAACGCGATTCCAGTGAACATCATTGACATATGTGATAGAGGGATGCCACTCAATTAGAGTTGTGTTATGGACAGACTCTGTCTCACCCTTCAGTCCTTATTTCTCTTTACCTGAAATAAGTACTGGTCACTTGTTCACATTCCCCCTAAAGCTGTGGTCTCCATGCTTTGTTTACTGTTTACCCTGTGAATAAAAAGATTTTTGATCACACTTTCCAACATATATGTATACCTTTATTTATAAAATATATACATCTGCATATACATACACAGATATATACATACACACATTAAAAAACTTTTAAAAGTTTGAAATACAAACTAAATATGAAAACAACTTCTCATAATTTTTCAGAACAACAGATTGGATGAAAAGGCAAGACCCAAATATGCTGCTTACAAGAAATCCACTTTGAATTTAAAGGTGTAAATAGGTTAAAAATAAAAGCATGGGAAAATATATACCACAGTAACACTAGTCAAAATAAAGCTGGAGTGGATATATTAACATGAAAGTAAGTTTCAGAGCAAAGAATACAAGGGATAAAGATGCCCATTCCGTAACGATAAAGGAGTCAATTCATGAGGAGTACATAATAATACTAAGTATTTATAAACTTAATAACAGAGCTTCAAAATAAATGAAACAAAAACTTTTAGAATTGAAAGGTAGAATAGATAATTCCACATTTGCAATTGGAGGTTGAAACACCCCTCTCAATAATCAATTGAGAGTAAAACGAAAAAACAAGTAAACAGAAAATCAGCAAGTATGTAGGAAACTTGAATAATACTGTGAATTAAAGTGACCTAATTAACATTTATCAAACATTCTACGTACCAACAGCAGAATACACATTCTTTTCAAATACACATGGACTATTTAGCAAGGTAGATCATATTCTTGGCTGCAAAGCAACTCCCAATAAATTTAAAAGGATCCAAATTTTGCAATGTGTTCTATAGCCACAATAAAATTAAATTAGAAAACAATAACAGAAAGATCTCTGGAAAATCCTCAAATAACACAACTCTAAATAACATATGGATCAAAGAAGAAACCAAAGGAGAAATTAGAAAAAAAATTTAATTATATAAAAATGAAAATACGACAAATTAAAATTTGTGGGCTGTACCTAAAGCAGTGCCTAGAAAAAAAGTTACAGCACTGAACACCTATTTGAGAATAAAAGAAAATCAAAGATCTCAAATCAATGATCTCAGCTTGGATGATAATCTAGGAAGTTAAATGGTTCTGTATATAAGCCATTGGGTTTCCTCTTCCTGTGAATTTCCTTTTTGGAGATATTTTGCTCAGAATCTTTTATTTTTTTATTTTTATTTATTTGTTTATTTTGAGATGGAGTCTCACTCTGTTGCCCAGGCTAGAGTGCAGTGGCATGATCTCGGCTCACTTCAACGTCTACCTCCAAGGTTTGAATGATTCTCATGTTTTATTTGTATATTTATTTTGAGACAGAGGACAGGCTAGAGTGCAGTAGCATGATCTCGGCTCACTGCAACCTCTGCCTCCCAGGTTCGAATGATTCTCATGCCTCAGCCTCGCCTGGCTAATTTTTGTATTTTTAGTAGAGACAGGGTTTTACCATGTTGGTCAGGCTGGTCTCGAACTCCTGACCTCAAGTGATCCACCCGCCTTGGCTTCCCAAAGTGTTGGGATTACAGGTGTGAGCCACCATGCCTGGCCTGCTCAGAATCTTACTCATTACCTCTTTCTGTGACTGGTGATGACAAATGGGCCATATTCTTTCTTTTTCTCACTCCTCATTCAGTTAAGAAAAAGTCCTCTACTCCTACTTGCACGCCTTAGACACTTGAGCAGAAATTAAGTTTGGGCTCAGGAGAAAGGACACATGAGAAAGGCCACTTAGGCCAATTTCCAGTCTTGGCAAAAACAGTGCTCAATGCCGTTAGTGATTCAGTCTCTGTTACCTGGGCCGAGATGTCCACTTGGATGGTGTTTTGGAGGGCATCACTATATGATCACATCATGCTATCTCCTCCTTAGACTTGAAAAGACCTAATTCTCTTTTGACTACTTTAGTTAAATATTTCCAGTGTATTTTAGAATTATATTAAAAGGAAATTCATTAATTTCAATTTATTAATTCAATAAATATTTATTGAGTGTGAACCAAGTACTATTATGGGCACCAGGTATGTAGCAGTGAACAAAATAGGCAAAATTTCTTATATTTCTACTGATGTAAGTAACTATAGCAATACGCATTTCTCAGAGTCTATTGGCTTTGTCCCAGAACTTCTTAGAATAGCCATTATTCCCATTCTTAAATAAAATTGATATTTAATTTGTATTTTGACAGTGCAAACTAATGAAGGTATCTTTACTGCTAGAAATGAAGGAATCTGGAGGGCATTTATCAGATGAAATGAACATCAAGAAAATGATATAATAAATGATATGAACATGTTGAGAAGAGAAAGAAAAATCTCTCTGTGGCAATCGTTACTTTTTTATTCTCTTTAAAGGTTTATTTTATAATGTAGCAAGGAAGAAAACATCATGAGGTATTTAGAATATGTTACAAGCTCTAAATCTACATTAAATATTTCTAAAAGAAAATAAAAGAATTTCAGAAGTAACTTCAGCAATCTGACAGCCATATTGAAAAATTATAATAGTGCGTGGGTTTTCTTACCTTTATAGCTTTTAAAATCAGCAGGTAGCTGTTTTGTTACACTTTCAAAATTAAGTTCTTCTTTATTTAGTTTTTGATATGACCCAGAAAGTCCGTTTTTTTCTAATTATAAGATAATCTTTAAGCATCTATACCAGTCACATCAAAACTAGCAAAAGTTTCACCACTTTTTTTTGTTTGTTTTGGTGAGGAGGAGGCTGTCTGGGTTTCCTTTTTACAGCGAGTCCTTTCATACTGTACTGTATGGCAATCTGAGGGTGCCAGTTTTCCATTTCACTGGCCCCATGCCTTCTGCAAGTTGCTGACTCACTTTATGGAATGGAATTAAGAACCTGTCCAAATCAATAGGCATTTGTGTGAGTATGCTAGTTCTTCCCCAATATCCATTTTCTCTTTCTTCCATGGAAATATAAATTTTGGCTAGGCAGAGCATTAACAAAGGTCAGCAAGATCGTGGAAGATAACTTATGAGTATAGCAAGCAATGGCATTGTGATAAACGATAAGAAAGATTACAAATGTTGGGGGAGTGTACGCTGCATCTTAATACTTTTAACAATATCCTATAGAGGGATGGACCCTGGTGAGAGTTAGACAGCAACGAAAAATGGAACAGAACATAGCTCTGTCAAGAGTATGTTCTTTGCCTGTGGCCTGCAATCTGAGAGTCCCATGCAATTGAAAAAGCCATCTGCTTTCTACAACTTCACAGTAAAGCAAATTAAAGAGGTTGCAGAAAAGGAAGACTTGGCAGGAAATAATACTGTGGCTCCTCACACATTCTTCCTCCTGACCGGTAAGTAAGAAACAGAGCAGAGGTAGAGATCATGTTAAGTATGCCAACTTCTCATACAAACCTGTTAAGAAGAACCTAAGGAAACAGCTATTAAGTTCAATGAGAGGAAGATGAATCAGCACAGAGAATGGTGACAGCAAAATAATTTACCTGGAAGAGATCTTAGACTATGGTTACTTCTATATGCAATTGGCAAGCAACAAATAGACCAGAATCCTATTAAGTAGTAGAGGGAATCCAAAAGCCAAAGAAACCAAGAGCCTGGTTTGCAAATGCCTATCACGATTAGAGCCCTCATGTAGTGTTAGGACCTCACTAACTGCTCAGTAGGAAACAGGCTGTGAAAGCTGAGCAATCCCCAAGAACCACCCACTGCAAATGTGGCCATAATAATCAATGGAAATGAACCTTCCAGAGAGCAGAGACAAGGTCCATAAAGGACAACAGACAAGGAGTTCTCTTAAGAGAGCAGAGCTAAGGGCTGTCAGATGAGCTAAGAAATTCAATTCAATGTTAGGACAAGGAGCTTTTGCATTTCCAAGCCAGTAGGACTTAATAATTACCTTGAAGTAATGACTGCTGAGTGGTTCAACTTTTCCATTGCCAACATCAGTGTTTCCGTTCGTTGCCTTGTTCCTAGTCCACTATTATGTTGTGGATGGGGCCCATAACTTGTCTTACTTTTTATAAATTACAGGATCACAAGGAGACACATCTGGGCCTGATATAGAGGATGACATATCACAATTCAGAGATCCTGGACTTTGAGATGTATGTAACAACAGGTTTGTATTTTGGAGTTTTCTTCATTGCTGAGTTTGTTCTATGTGTGGCTGGAAAGTCCAAGATCAAAGAGCTGGCGTTTGGTGCCTGGTGAGGGCCTTTTTGCTACATTTTCAAATGGCAGAAGAGTGGAAGGGCAAAAAGAACAAATGTTCCCCACTCACATGGCAGAAGAGATAGAAAAGCAAAAGTTAGCTAGTTCACTACAGCCCTTTCACAAAGTTGATAATCCCATTCATGAGGGCTCTGTCTTAATGAGGTAATCACTTCCTAAAAACTCCACTTCCTAATACTATCAATCGGGGTTTAAGTCCCAACATGAATTTTGAAGGGGACACAAATATTCAAACTATAGCAATGGTACAGGCAGAAGATTGGAGAGAATGGAGATCAAGAGGGAAGAGTTTGCAGTATTTTTCTCCCTGTTTTTCTGATTCTTATAGCATCTCTTCCATGGATTTAGCTTTTGCCAAACCAAACCTCTCCTGATGGTCCCACCTACTACTGGACAATTCTGACCAGGCAGAACTAGCCATCCTTCAGGTTCCCTTTAAATTGCCCTGGACTCTGGGATCTGGTAAAACCACCTCGTCCAAATAAATGTTTCCCATCCCTAGGGATGGCAGCATCTTTCTGCTTTTGCCAATCTCAAGGTAGTTTCATCACTGACTTCTCAGCTTCTCCATTATTTGTGGAATCAATTTCCTGTTTAACTTTTCCTTTTTTGAAAGTATTAGAGTGGTTTCTGTGTTTATTGCTGTACCCTGTCTTAATATACAGACAATATAACCCTCTTAGAAACAAGAGAAATAATGATAATCATTAATGTTGACTTAATTTTTTTATCTGAAAATGTGTCTTTGGAAAACAATTTAAAAGAAACAAAATATTTGCATAAAGATGTCCATTTTAGCAAGACACATAATAGCAGAAAATTGGAAACCACCTAAGTATTCAATATTTTTTAAATGGCTTAAAAAATTGGTGTGCATACCACAATGGAACAATGTAGATATTATAATTATTAATTCAGTAAGCTTTTGCTAGATTATGCTGCAGTAACAGATGATTCCCAAATCTCAGTGATTTATCACAGATTTCTCATTCACATTACCTACTCTTTGCAGGTGAGCTATAGCTCTGCTTCATCATAGGGCCCAGTTGGAAGGAGCAGTCCCCATGTTGGTCTCTGGCAGTGGACAAAAAGTAAGGACAGAATAACAGCTCTTAAAGCTTATGTTCAGATGCAGAATATTTCAGATGTAGAATATTTCATTTCTGGACAAATCACACTGGCCAAAGAAAGTTACATGACCAAGCCGGCTATCAATAGGACAGATACTACATCTTCAGGGAGGCCCCTCCCCCAAAAGAGGTTCTATAGAGATGGACCCAGAAGAGAAGAGAAGCAAATTTGTTGAAGAATAATAAAACCTACCACATTAATGAGGACTATGAAGAAACATGGAAAATGTTTGATATAAAGAAAATTAAAATAAGAATCTATAAAATGATTTTACTTATACCGCCATGGTGAATTCTGGTAACTGCTTACCAAAATCCATTCTAACCTGCTTCCTAGGCATGTGAAGTTAGATACAGTCATATGATTAAGTTCTAGTCAATGAGATATGAGTAGAAGTGTGATATGAAGTAGAAGTGAGATATGAGTAGAAGTGAGATATGAGTAGAAGAAGTGATATGAGTGTGATACTCCCTGGCCAGGTGCCTCCTTTATACATTTTTTGTCATCTACTAGCTGATCTGTTTGTGGCAACCCAACCTCAATCTCATAGGTAACAAGGCTATAGAAGTTACAGAGGCACAAAGCAGGAGGACTCTGGGTCCCTAGATAACCATGTGGAGGAGAACACCTGTCAACCTACAATACCTGACCTAGACTGTTACATTAGGGAGAAATAATTGTGTTCTTTAAGTCACTAAATTTTGAGGATTTATTTGGGGTTCTATTAGCCTACTCTAACTGATACAAGTATTATTGCATTTGTAAAAGTAAATGGTCCTGTCACTTCCTTCAATTTAGATGTCATTTTCTCTATGAAGCCTTTCATGAGTCTCTCAGTTCAAATTAGGTATCTCTGCTAGGTGCTTCTCATACCTTCCCTTATTACACTTTATTGTAATTGTTCGTGTAGCCATCCCTTTAAAGAGAAAGCTATAATCACAGATCTTTGTCCACGGCTATGACCCTAACTTCTAGCATAAGATGCAGCATCACAGAGCCTCCTTATTTATTTGTTGAATAAATGAATGAGTAAAAAGGAAAATAATTGTTTTATAATAATAGAATTATAGGCAATGTAATGTAATATTTTAAATAATTATCCATTGACTTTTGACTATAAATTAATATGATTTATTTATAATTTTCTAACCAAATATGCCAAATTAAGTATTGTCAACTATTATTCCTCAGCCCGTCTTTTGGACATTTCACATGTGAACCATAATATGGGTTTGAAACTAGTGGGTTTTCTTGGGGGGTGGATTTCATTTTGAGACAGGTTCTTGCTCTGTCACCCAGGCTAGAGTGCAGTGGCATGACCATGGCTCACTGCAGCCTCAACCTCCCAACCTCAAGCAATCCTTCCATCTCAGCCACCCAAATAGCTGGGACCACAGGTAAGTGCCACCATGCCTGGCTAATTTTTTTATTTTTTTTGTAGAGACAAGGTCTTGCTGTGTTGCCCAGGCTGGTCTTGAACTCCTGGGACCAAGTGATCCAGTAAGTTGCAAAAGGAGATGTTAAAAAATTCTTTACATAATTTCTCCTTGGCAAGATGGAAATAATAATAAACCATAATTTTGAATCTTTATTATTTATAACAACTGGACATATATTTACTCATTTTTATTATGAATTTACACATGATCTCCTTCAGGATGACTGCAGACAACTAACTCTCTCCCACCCATAACTTTTCCCAAACCCCACTCTCCCAAACATTTCCACCAGACCCATAGCTTCTAGAACACCAAAGGCATGAGCTATAGCTTCATTTGCTACATTCCATTATGCTTATTTGTTTATGTGACATTCTTTCTAATAGGCTGCAAATACCTTCAAGCCATGGACTTTGTCTTATTCATCTCAGTATCCTCAGAATGTGGCGCAATAAATGTATGTTGAACCGTGAATGAATCCCTAAGGCTATGAATAAATAGCACTTGCTGTTTCTGGTGTTTCTGGCAGAGAGCTCATTGCATTTGGGAAGAGAAGGGCTGAGTTCCCACCTTAGCTGGACCAGTTACCTATAACTTTGAGCAATTCTCTTAACCTCAATTTTCATCTTTCACATGTCTCTTTGTACTATTACATGTTTACTATGAAAAGGAAACTCTGTGGTTCAGAAAAACCTCAGGACCATCTGGAAAAAAAGCTGCTAAAACAAGCCATTTTTTATGTGTTTTGAGGGGTAGTCTATAGTCTTCCCAAAAGCAAAGAACACTCTCAGCTACGATATTTTGTAAGCAGTATTGATTCATAAATCACTTACTTTTGGTGGGGAGGGGTTTAAATCCTGCCCCTGTCTACTCATTGTGTCACCTTAGGTTCTCCAGGTGTGTTTCCTTCCATAGAATTACAATTAATTTAACACATGCTTATTGAGCACTTATGTCTTGAGTAGTTATTACACGCCGAGCCGTAAGCACTAGGCAAAAATTGGATTCATTTTATGAAAACAGAATATAAATTTGCCTTCTGTATTAGTCCACTTTCATGCTGCTGATAAAGAGATACCTGAGACCGGGCAATTTACAAAAGAAAGAGGTTTATTGGACTTATAGTTCCACATGGCTAGAGAGGCCTCACAATCATGGTGGAAGGTGAAAGGCACGTCTCACATGGTGGCAGCAGGAGAGAGAATAAGAACCAAGCGAAATGGTTTCCCCTTATCAAACCATCAGATCTTGTGAGACTTATTCACTACTAGGAAAACAGCATGGGAGAAACCGCCCCCATGATTCACTTATCTCTCACTGGGTCCCTCCCACAACACATGGGAATTGTGGGAGTACAATTCAAGATGAGAATTGGGTGGGGACAGAGCCAAACCATATCACCTTCGCTATACTAAGTCACGATCTTAAGTATTCAAACCATTCATTTTTTATGGTCATTCATTCATGATATATTCATTTATAATCTTTCCTTTGCAAGTGACAGAAAACTTATCCCAAACAGGCTTATCCAAATGGAAAAGAGATCATGTAACTAAATAGTATGGAAGATAGGGCTGGTTTTAAGTACTGCGTCATGCAGGAGTACAAATGATATCCCCCAAACCTAGTTCTTCTCTCTCTCTTTATCTCTCAGTTCACTACCTTTGGGTTGGTGCTGTTCTTTAGACAGAGTCTCCACTACAGTCATGATATAGAACTAATTAATAATTTTATATTCCCTCTTTCAGTGTCTTGGTATAAGAGGGCTCAATTCAGTTGTTCCTTGTGCTTATAATAGGGAAAATTAAAGTAGGTTCCATTATATCTTCTAGCAAACTCAGAAGGCATTCTGACACTTGTTAATTAAGGTACTGGGCAGTACAGGCACAAATACTAAATGAAGGTTAGATGGGAAGCAGAGTAGGGAGTAGAATATACAGAAAATATTAGATTATGAGAAACCTCTTTTTCATTGAGAATCAATAAATCACAAAGTAAAAATCAATCAAGGGGTCTACGCAGAACATTAACATAATTTAAATAGGGTATTTTAGTACAAAGAGCAGATTTGTCTGAATGTGATCCTGAGAACTCATGTTGGGTTATAGGCAAAAAGCTAACTGGAACCAGGGATCTGCCATTTTATCAGCGAGAAGAGCTGTACCCAATTTCAACTTCCCATAGGACTTCTTCCCCTCATAGAAGAATTGTAATATCTAATTAACCTCAAGGTCCCAGACAATTCCCATGAACAGTTGGCACCCCAACTTCAGATTGCCTGGCATCAAGTAGCCTGAGTAGTCTATCGCTTACAAGGCTTCTCTTACACTTGCACTATAAGAAAGGAAAGCAAAGGGGCAAGGGATCCTCTCAACAGAACCCAGTGTTACCCTTCAGGCCCAGCAAGGGCTCCCTCTTACCAAGGTTCAGTTAGCTACTAGCAGCCCAACCTACCAGCAGCAGAGATCAACACTGAGCCCACAGTAGGGCACCATTTCTCAAGGAGACCAGCCACTTTGGCAGATTGATTACTTTGGATCCCTTCTACATGGGGTGTGGGGCATGCAGTTCATTCTTGCCAGAACTGATTCATACTCCGAATATGAGTTTTCCTTACCTATCCACAGCTTCCCCACGAGCATCACCATTCAGGAGTTTACAAATAGTCATCTAGTAACATAGTATCCCACAAAGTATTGCCTTAAACCAATGGACCCATTTTACTGCAAAGGAGTTGCACATGACAACGAGAACTGCTGGTATCGTATACCTCATCACACAGAAGCAGACAGCCTCATGAAATGGTCCATTAAAGGCCCAGCTAACTTTTTAGCTTTCACCCCAACCTTGTGGAGTTGGGGTGACACTGAATGTCACTGGTCCCATGAATAGCCTCTATGCTTTTTACCTTGAGTGACCCCACATGAGACCAGAAGAAAAACTGCCTGGCTGAGCCCACCCCAATTTGCTGACCCACAGCATAATGAGTAAATAACATGATTATTATTTTAAACTATTAATGTTTTGAAGTGGTTTGTTACAGGACAATGGATTATTGATACAACAGGTGAGGCCAAAAATATCTGAAATGGTACCTAAGATGTGTCTGATACAGGTGAAAAGAATGCATACTAAGTACCATCACATTCCAAAGAGAGTTCCTAGGCACTTCTCTACAGGACTTACCAAGAGGTGGCAAAACCAGTTCTATGACCATCACTCAAACACTTCCTCCAGCCTAAATAAGAGAAGACTACAAGGGAGAGGTTTATTAGTTATCACCTTTGAGGGGGTGTCGTAGATTTTCTCTCACATTGAAAAAGGGGAAGCCAAAGAGAAAAGTGAGAGTGAGGTGGCCTCTGAGCGCTGAATAAGGATATCTTCAAAACATATCACCCTCCAGATTCTTGGTTACTGAACTTAAGCTATCTGTAGCTCCAACCTGGAGAGAAAGTTTTAAGGAGAGCCTGCTATGTATCCCTGGAGTTTGGAGGCCTATGTCAGTATAGACACTGACACTGCCTCCTGTCAGAATTCTGAAGGCAGGAAACTTACTGGAGCAACAATGACAAGGCAGCATGTCTGTTGTTCGGCATGGCAAGGACATGTGAACTTCTCATGGATCAGGTGAGTGCCTCAGAAGGCAAAATAGCTTGAGCCATTTACTTGTGCCTGCCAAAGAGCTTGCCAGTTGGTGAAGCGATACTGGCAGTAAGAAACTATGGGTATTCCACAAGAGACAGGGGCTGAGGAGAAGTTTAAAAGGATTGAGTCCATATTTAAGAAATGTGCAGTGAAGAGGGTCCTGAACAATCACACTCACCCTATGAGAGCCAGCATTCGGATGCCAGTCACATGGAAGGCATTAACAACCAAGAGAGGACTTACAGCATTGACAACCAAGAGAGGACTTACTTATTGAAAAGTAAGAGACACAAAGGGCTGAGGAGAGAGAGACTAGATGGAGGAAAGAGCTTCATTTGTGTCCTGAGAGGTACTCCTGAATCTTCCCTGTGGGAGCCTAAGAACTCAAAGAAGCAATCAACAAAGAGCCAATTTTCAGCATTTGCCATGTCCAGAGAGGACGAAGCTATCTTATGAAAGAATCAGCAAAGCAACGCCTTGCCACCTCCATTTCTATCCTCTTCACCCCGGGAGGTGATATAGCTACGGTTAGCAAGATGGGGTAGAAGAAGTAGAAGCCTAGGGGACAGAAACGGAATGGTTACACCTGCTTCCTTGACTCCAAGCTCCTCATTGGTGGCAGGATCCAACTGGGAGAGAGGACAAGATATAACTTCAAATAAGGTCTGAGTTTTGATTATTTTATGGGGCTTCTGGTTGTCCCCTCAATGTCTTTTTCAAAGTCATAGAATGTTTAGCTAGGTACAGGACTGCTTAGAATAAGACCACATTTCGCAGTCTTCCTTTCAGGTAGATGCAGTAATGTGATTAAGTTCTGGCCAATGGGTTGTGAACATAAGTGATGGTAACAACTTCTGGGTCATGCCCTTAAAGGAAATGGGTAGGCTTTTGCCCCCTTGATGATGGAAATGTGATGTGTTGCTGTCATTCTGGACCATGTAGACTAGGACAACCGTCTAGGAATTGCGGAGCAAGAAGACATAGGGAGACTAAACCGTGTCTCGCTCTGTGGAACAGAGCTTCCATATTAGTCCACTTTTGCCACGTAATAAGCAAAAGTCTCAGTGCCATATTACATTAAGCATTTATTTCTCACTCATGGGTTTGTGAGTTGGCAGGACTGCTCTGCTTGGTCTGAAACCCTGAACCTGAAGCAGGTTTTCTACAAATGTTTCAGCATGATGGTCCCCACTATGTGGGGTGTGTGATCGGAGTGAATGACCCCCTTTCTGACCACATCCAGCTTCCAAAATGAGTGGCTCTTGACACTGGAGCTGCTCTATTTCAGGATGTGGGTCTAGTTCAGCTCTAGTCCAGGTGTCACATTCTCATCCCCAGGCTGGAAGGAGATTGGAAGCTCCCAGAGGGACAGGGGAACTTCCCATAGCAGCAGTTGGATGGCTTGCAGTTTCCCCACACTTGCAGAGGCAACGTTTTGAGCCCCACTCAGAGACACGAGCACCAGTGAATGCTGCTCCTTTCTCAGAGGTCTGAGTCTTACCTCCACAAGGCAACTCCTCTAAACATCCAAATTGTAATAATCCCAACCTCTTCCCTTCCTCCTTCTAGCCCTAGGCATAGTAGCTGCTTCCTGCAGTTGCTACCTCCGTGATACATTAAGAGTTCTCTCTGACCTTAATTTAACAGTTGCCTAATAATCAGTTCTTGATATTAAATTCTCTTGGTTGAAATAATCGGGGTGGCTGGTTTCCTGATATGCAGTGAATGATTCACTGGACTAAATCTTATGCCTATCAGAAATCTCTCAAGAATTTCTTTGGCTGGGCGCGGTGGCTCACCACCTGCAATCTCAGCACTTTGGGATGCCAAGGCAGGCAGATCACCTGAGGTCGGGAGTTTGAGACCAGCCTGTCCAACATGATGAAACCCTGTCTCTGCCAAAACTACAAAAATTAGCTGGGCGTGGTAGCGCACACCTGTAGTCCCAGCTACTTGGGAGGCCGAGGCACGAGAATCGCTTGAACCCGGGAGGCAGAGGTTGCAGTGAGCCGAGATCATGCCACTGCACTCCAGCCTAGGCAACAGAGTGAGACTCAGTCTCGAAAAAAAGAAAAAAAGGAATTTCCTCTTTGATGTATTTTATGATATCCTCCCTCCATATCTGTCACTCCTCTCTGTACTAATTTCTATCATAGAACTTACTGTTGTAAAGTGTCATCATTGTTTTTTCTTATCCATCTCCATCCCAGGCCAATAGCTCCCTGAGGTCACAGCATACCTGTTTCCTCAGTAGCTGGCACATAGGAAACTGAACAACACACGTTTGAATGAATGAGCAAGAAAAAACAAAATAGGAAAAAGAATTATAAGTATCAGACGGCCCATGTAGCACCAAAAATGAAAGAGAAAGTTAGATGGTGATGTGGGAAACAGGAGGACTGTGGCTGCCAGCTGTGAGCCTATCTGCAAGCACACAGCAAGAAGCTCTTGATCAATAACGTGAACCCACAGCAGGATGAAGAAGGTGCAGCTGAGGGTCTGCAAACAATACTCGGTGACAGGACCCATACGAACAAGCAAAGGATTGGAAAACTCCAGGGGACGCAAAAGTGTGTTGGCCATTAGGGCTCCTGAGGGATGACCAAGCCTTAAGGGACGCCTCTCACTTGGCGCCTGGTCCTGCCAAACCCTTTACCAGGTTTCATTCCCGGTTACCCCACCCCGCGCCACTAGTGGAAACAGGTAAAACCTGGAGAACTAGGTTCTACTTTGGGGGCCGTTCCAGGCATGCGTGATTGCCCGCGCGCACAGGCGCAGTAACTTCCCCGGTAACTGGTACTGCCCATTTTCGACATGGGGAGCGGTTTCTCAGGCTTCCCTAATTTATCACCTTTCCTTTGGGCCCCAACCCGCTTGTTCCTGTGGGGGAAGCCTCGCGAGATCGCCCTTGGCAGTCCCCGGCGGCGCCATCTTTGTGCCTGGCGAGCGACGGCGCCCGACGGAAGCCCTGAAGCCAGAGCTTGCTTGCCAAGCTCTATCTCAGACCGGATCCAGGAAATACGAGGCGGGCCTCGGTGGGAGGGACGCACTGAGGGAGGAGGGAGGAAAGGGGGGGCCGGCGGCGGCTCACACCGGATCCCGGCCCCGAGCGGCGCGCACCCAGGGGGGTCGGGCGGGGAAGCGGCGCCAGCCCAGACCCCCCGCGGGAGCAGGCGACTGGCTTGAGGGCGAGGCGGCGACGGCCAGAGAGCGGCGGCCGTCTGGTGAGTGTCCACGGGGAGGCCCGGCACCTGCCCGAGCTGGGACGTCGGGGGCGCCCCAGGGATCGTCCCAGTGACCCTGCGCCTGAGAGGGTGGGCGTGTGAGCAACTGCGGGTGTCCCAGGGACTCAGCTCGGCCCGGGACTGCGGCTGACACCGGGAATTGCGGGGCTGCCGGAGGTTTGCGCAGGGCCTGGCGAGTCCGCGCCCGCCCCAGGCGCCCCGGGAGGCCGAGAGGAGAGGGAGTGGCTGGGATGGTGTGGCGACTTGATTGGCCTTGGTCCCCCAAACGGAGGGGACGATGCCCTTCCTCGCTGGACCCTAGGCGTTGCGGAGAGTGAGCCTCAGTGGACCGACTTTAAGCCCCAGGAAGGTGTTTGAGGATGAGGACTAGCAGCAGCAGCGTGGGGGCCGTTGAGGGTGGTGAGAGATGTAAACGTTACTAGCAGTATAATAATAATTGTTGAAGAGGTTTACAGATGACTGTTGGTAGGTGTTGAGTAAGGAGAAAACATTGTCTACTTTCCTTTAAAGATCACACAAGCAGTCCTCGGAGGTCCAACAACCGATTAGAGTTATTCCCAGTTCAAGTTCTATAGCTTACTACCGTGTGCCAGCTCATAAAGTGCGTAAAAGCAGGATTTGAAGGGTGAGGGACAAGGTGAGGCATAAAGTAAGCTGCATAAAAAATCCGAAGATTGTTCTCTTAATGTGTTAAAATGTAAAGCATTCTGTTTCTACTGAAATGAAAAATTTAAATTCTTTAAGAAAACTTGCCACCTTTGGTCCAGACCGGGCTTGTCAGTTTGATGTGTTCTTCAGTGACGTTTGTCAATCAGGGAGTAATTTTGGCGTACAGTATATTTACTTCTGGTTTCTAAAAGAATAAGAATGAATGAGAAAAGGGAACAGTTTGACAAACTGAGCTTCCTTTGCACACGTTTTCATTTTGGAAGAATAAGAGAATTCACTTTTTTCTTTGCTTTAGCAATGATTTACAATAGTATACAAGAACACGTGTAAGAAGAAAGGGTTTTTTGAGATGAGAGTTTAATTTTGCGCAGTGCTAAATTATAAAGGGCCTCATCACCCAGGGTAAGTTTTGTGATGGTGTCTTTTTACGAACACCGGAAGAATGTAGGCACATACGTATACATGCTAATTAGTCAGTGTGTACGATATGAATCTTTGCAACTTTAGGGACACCCCCGCCCCCATTTGCTTACAACTGGCTTAATCAAGGGAAAGTTAGACTTCAGTGAAGGCAAATATTAAGTATGTGATTTTCATTTTCACATCTGAAAGAACGTAATCTACATTCAGTCGCCCTGAATTTTCTTCCATATGTTTATTTGATGGAGTCTTCTCCTCAATTATAGATACCACATTGTGTACAGTTTGTTGGAGCAAACAGAGCTAGCATCGATTATATTCAGGCACTGGAGATCCTCATGGCTACCCTCTGCTCATATCCCTATTGCACAGATAACAACACTTACCTCCAATATTCTTCAGTGACTTCCCTGAGGAGATTATATAGCTGGTAAATTGCAGAGCTAGAACGCAAACTCATGTAGGTTTGATTCTAGAACGTGTGTTCTTTCACCATACTCTGCATAAGTTTTTGTGCTGACTGATAAAAATGTTATGAAAATGGAACTTTGTGTTACAAAGAAACCTTTCAGTTCTGTTGGTAATCTTGAAAGCTTTCAGTGTCCTTGGCTCCAGATAATCTCAAGTTTTTTTTTTTATTTTCGGATGTGTCCATTTTCTAGCCAGAGGTAACATTTGAGCTAGAAGTCTGCTGATCTATCAAGATTCCTAATAGCCAGTAGTGACCTATCTGAAACTCAGGTGTTTTCAGTAATTTTGCCTCCTGTTTCATTATGCCGAAGATACTTCAAAGAACAAGTATTTTGTTTATCCTGGTCCTGAATAGTATTTCAAATTACATTGTTAAGATGGCAACTATCTATAGGGGTTTGGATTTGCTTTATCAGAGTTTGGAGGCACACATACACACCCCTGCCTTCTCGAGCAAGTGGAGTACTTGACAGCTGACCCTGTTTTTCTTCTTAATAATTTGATACAAAGGTTTTGGACCCTGTTCATGATTTGCAGAAAAGACAGCAGCTCTTCTGGGATCCAACATAATCTCATATGGGGCAAGGAATGAAAGACCTTAAAAGGTTCCCAGGCAGTGTCTGAGGTGTTGGTGAAGCAGCAGGAACATCTTGCCAGTGGTCACTTTTATGTCCCATTGGTCTCTGCTGTTGGGTTTCTTAATGTGCTGCATAGCCTGCCACCCTGGCCCTTATCTCTGCTCAAGAGAAGGACTCCACAAAAGAACAGCCACAGAAATCAGAAAAAAAGAGGAAAAGATACTAAATGTCTGGTACTCAGCCTCCACCAAGTCATTTGGTCAGGTTTAACTGTCTAATTAAGTATCTCTGGCTGAAAGTTCTAGAAAAGTTATAAGGTTTGGGATTTGCTGCTTCATCTTTTATGAAGTACTTTAAAAAAAAAAAAAGAAGTACATTGTTTGTGGTTCTTCAGTTAAGTAGTCCTATCTTCATGGAAACAAGAAAGAAGTCTTGCATTCCTCAGTACACATCAGCATGTGTGGGTATTATGTGGATTTAGAGACTGTTGTAAATAATTGCTTGGCATCTTGACAGGCAATCTTTTGTCTGAATAAGTTTTTTAATATAGTTATACTCCCAAGAAAGAGTTAAATAAAGCATACTTCCTCTCTTGTGAAAGTAATTACTCATGGTATTTGGGCTATTTGTTAGGGTGAAAAAATCAACAAATGATAATGTAGCTAAATGCTTACCAAATAAATAAAGCCTTTTTGAAATGATTTATATTGCCACCGTATAAACACCAGAACATTGCCTCATATGTACTTAGAAGTTTATTTTTATACCTTCTATATAATAAACCTCAAATTATTACCATGGCCACAAATATTTATTTCTCTAAAAGTGAAATGGACCTGATGAACTATTTGGAACTATCAGACTGTATTAATCCTAAATAAGAACATTAATTCGTGGACAATTCTGTTTGTCCAACTCTAACATCCTGCTTCCCTCCTTGCTTCAAATTTCTCTATTTTCCATTCTCTCTTTCTGATGCTGTTCCTGCCCTTTACCTGGCACCCTTAGTTTTCTGTTGACCTGAAGTCTTTGATAGAGTGGATGCTAACAAGGAAGGCATCAAAACTCCTCCAAGTCCCTTCTCCGCATTCCCATGCTGTAGGAGGTCCAGAGGGATGTGGATAAGACCTCATAACCCACCCTATTCTTTCTTGAAAAGTACAGTGAGAATAGCCAGAGTGAGGGAAGCACTGTCGAGACCCTCCGGTTGTTTCTCCTCTTCTTCCCTCTCCTTAAGCACCAAGGAGGAAAGTTGGTAAAAGGCCACGTGCTGCAGGAACAGGCACTGTACATTCATCCTCTTCAGCAGCCCCTGACCTTCACACTGTTTCCTCACTCCTTTCAGCTGTCATCCCCTCCTCCATCCTTCTTTCCCAGTTGGTCTTGCCTTCCTCCTCCCTGGATCTCCTCCCATCCCAGCTCTGCCTTTTTGCCCTCCTTCATGCTATTCCTCCTGCTGTGCCTTCATAGTGGAAGAGGTCTGTGGTCCTAGGGAAGCTCAGACTTCCACTTATGGGAGGGAAGATCTCCTTTTTCTACCTCCAGGGCTAATGGGTCAGGAGTAGTTGCTGTTATCCTAAGTTGGAATGCTAAATTGATTTTCCTGTAGAAACATTGCCCACACAGGTTCTATCTTTCGTTATACTTCTGTAACCTTTTGGACATTTAGGCTTTTGTGAACCGGCTTGGAAACCTAGCATATTGATCATTGTCGCATGGAAAGGCAAGTTCTGAGTTTTAAAGAGATAATTTTAAAAATCAGCTTGTACTCCAGAAATTGTTGAGGGTTGCCTGCTTTTTGTTAACTATTCACTGAAATGGTAGGTATTAATAGTACACCTTTAGCTGTCCGGAATTAGATTTATGTGGATCAGATGGCTCTTCTGGGAGATAAACTGATAGGCTTTTTAGATTGTCAATGAAGAATTTCTAAATTTAGGCACATGTTTTGAAATAAAATTTAAGTTAGTCCATCTCAGCTTAATATTATCATTAAAGCAGGCAGATCTTGCAGTTTTGTTGAAAGAGCATAGTTTTGGTTTTTCATAAAAGGAATATCTTGTTCCCACCACAAATTATTGCTGATTTGAAACTTTTCAAAGGTATTGGACCTCTTGCAGTTATTTTACCCTCATTTATTTAGTGTAAACATGGACAGCGTGTTTGTTTTACTGCAAGATTTTAAAATAAAGGGTTAGTGTATTGAGGTTACATACTGTTACCACCGTTTGTGATATTCAGACAATTAAGTGAGGGATTTCAAAGTGATAAAAACAAAGCTAAGTACATGTTAAATTTGTTTTCCATAAATGTGTTCAGTCTTATCTTGGTTGAAGGAAATACTCCTAATAAAAGGCAAGATGGGTCTTTTTTTTTTTTTTTGGGTTTTCAAACCACTCTTTCATTTGAAAAATGAATTTCAGTCAGCACGCTCTGTTCATTTTAAGAGTTTACCAAGTTATTTAATTACAGAGTGCAGAGGTTAAAAATATCTCTGGGGTAAAATGCTCAGATGTTGAGATCTGACACTAACTAGCTGTGTGTTCTTGGGCAAATTACTTAATCTCTGACCTGTTCCCTCATTTTTGAAGTGGGGATATTGTGGTATCTACCTCATGTAAGGATTAAATGAGCCACAGGATGTATCATATTTAAAACATGCCTAGCAATGAAGAATGCTCAAAAAGAGTTAGTTCTTATTATTACGTTATCATCATCATTACCACTATTACTGTTTTACTTCAGCTACCTTCTGAGATGATATGCCTTCTGTTCTGGGGTGTGGGCGTGAAAGATATATTTGTTTACCTGGTAGTAATTTTTTAATGTAGAGTTTATTTCAGAGGGCCAGGGAGAGAGCAGTATGTTAACTGCTGGATACATCCACAATTGGCCATAGTGCAGGAAATCCATAGAATATTAAGCTTATTTTTTTTCAGTAACACAGTTCCTTTTGTTAGGTATAAAGAACTATGTCTTTTTGATGTTTGCACAAAACTGGATTATTTGAGTAACTGTAATGTCTTTATTAAAATTCAGTTATCTTGTTATCCACAGGCTAGAGTCTGTACAGGGAAAGCCTCAATTTCTAAGTGATCCATTGGTAAGACTTTTTTTAAGCACCACCATTTTCCCACAGAAAAAATGTCACATAATAGTGTTCAGATTCCCAAGCCAGCCCAACATACCTGAATTTGAATACTGATAGTATTATGAAAACTAACTTTTATGTGTAACAGTGTCTTAACAGGAACATGCACCCAGTGCATCAAGTACTGAAAGATTATGAACACAATCTTGCGGATAAGGCAGTAGGGTTATCTTTCTTTGCAGTCCTAGCAAGGACTGTCAAGCCTTGGGAAGAGAACTGTCTTCTCTGGTAGAGGCCGAGGGTAAGTAGTGGGGATTGGTCTCTAGAAGGCAGGAGTTTTTTTCTGGCGTGGGTCCTCAAAAGGCTGTATAGTATAGTGGTTAAGAGCATGGACTGTCCACTCAGAGTGCTTAGCTTCAAATCTCTGTTCCATTACTTTACAGAACTTCCCATCTGTAAAATGCAGATAAAAGTAGTGCCTCCCTTATGGGGTTCTTGAGACGATCAAATGTGTTAATACATGTATAGCAGTTAAAATAGCACCTGGCCCATAAGTGACTGCATAAGAAATGTTATGTATTTTTTATTATTAAGCTTTACTGGTCTAGGATCTCTAGAATACCTTTTTCTGCTTCGCTGTCCACTGCCCACATCTTCTGCACTAAATAGGATTCTTCTCTTCCCTTTCTGTTGAGGAATGGTTTCAGACTTTTCATTCCTGCCTGAAGTATTTTTAAAGGGGTTTTGGGGGAGTTTATTTTGTTTTTTAATGTTGGAGAAATAGCATTTAAAGAGTCCCTTCTGTGAACCCACCCCATTTCCCCATTTAGGCCTTGTTTTGATGGAGATCATCATTTGAAGATAGATACTGACTGTGGGCATTTAATTGAGTCAAAATTGAGGTACAAACTTCTCAATTTTTGGTAGTTTTTGCTAAGTCATTTCTTTTTAAATAAGATTTTTATTTTGGAATAATTTTAAACTTACAATGAATTTGCAAAGATTGTACAGAATTCTCATATACTCTTCACGCAAGTATCTATAACCCTGGTACATTTGTCTGAACTAAGACACTAACATTGGTACATTATTGTTAGCTAAACTGTAGATTTTACTTGATTTTACCAGAATCTCACTAATGTCCTTTTTCTGTTCCAGGATACCATCTTGCACTTAGTTGTTAAGTCATTTTTAATTATTTGTATTTATATCATGGAGACCTCCAGTTCTTTAGTGAATAGATATCTGTGGCTATAAAACCATTTTCTGTTTTAAGTTTTCTGTACATACTCAAAGGCTAGGTGTTTCCTCTAGGGATGACAAGTCCAGGGATTTATCTTGGCACTGAACTTTATAGGTTGAAATAAAAGGAGAGAGTCCTATTTTAGTGGAAAGAACACTGTGGTGACAGAGTATAGGCTAAAGCATTTTTATAATTTAAAACTGTATTTACATGGGGCTAAATTAGTTATTTTATGCACTATTCATTTTTGATGGATTTAATTTCAAAATGACAAGTCATTCTTCCTATTAAAAGTGTTAAGCATGCTTCTTATTCTTGGATATAGAAGCTAATTGAAATGAATTGGAGAATTTAATTTTTTAGTACTCATCATAGTTATGATTGATTTAATAAATTAATATTTAGTATAATTTAATTTCAGTAATTTAAAACATTTGTTTATATGCAATTTTAGAAAATCCTTGGTTTCGATTTGTGTTAGCAGTAGAGTTTTTGGTTTTTTGGGGTTTTTTTTTTCAGGGATACCATATGTAATAGGTGCCATTGTTATTCTAACTTTTCACATGCCTTCAGTTTGATGTCAAAGTCATCATTTAGTGTAAACAGCAACTTATCTGTTAGGCTGCACGTCATGAACTTTACTTTTAGAAAGTCTTATCTTTTATGCCACAGAAATAGCGTTTGGCTATTAGTCATGGATGGCAAAGAAATTAATTTTGAGATGTTTGGATAAAAATGTTTCAGTTGACTATAGTGTGTATTGAGGGACACTGCCAGTAAACAAATTTACTTGGTAGGTGGAAATCCCCTAGAAGTTACAGAAAATTGGGAGGAGGTGAACTTATTTAAATAACTTCAATTGTTTAGATGTATTCAGAGCTTCTTATGACCTTGAACAAATCACCCAACTTCAAAGGACCTTGCTTTCTTAATTTGTAAAATTAGGGAGTTTGACTAGATGTGTAAATCTAGTTGTTAGTTAATTTCTAAGATTTAAAAGCCCTCTTGTTTAACAAAAATCTACAAGATCAAGTTGCTTATCTGAAATCTCTATGAATCAACACTCGTCACTAAATCTAGAAATAAGTCAGTTTATCAGTTGGGTTCATTCAAATAGTTTCAAACCAATATTACTGTAAGTCAGAGAGCCACTAGTTGGTTTGACATTTCTTGTATGTTTTTGGTAATTAGTATATTGCTTTTTAAAATTCTGTTATTTGATTTTTTTGCTTTATCCTGAAGCAGTGAATTTGCAACTTCTTGTTCTCATATTCCCTAAACAATTTGGAAAAATTTACTCCTTCACACTTAAAAAAAACACAAAAACCTTTTACTGAAGTTTAATATGCAGAAAGTACACATTATCAGTAGTGACAACTCAGCGAATTTTCACCAACTGAGTGCACTTGTGTACTAGCACCCAGATCAAGAAATTGAACATCACCAGCAACTTAGAAGTCCCCCTTTGTGCTCCCTTCTGATCGCTTACCACCTTACCTCCCTCCCCCTAACCCCCGAACATTTTCCTAATTTTTAACACCACAAATTAGTTTTGCCTACTTTTGTACTTTATCTAAATGGACTCTTTTGTCTCTGACTTCTTTTATGCAACATGAATTTGAGATGTATTTATATTGTATGTAGTTGTAGACTGTTCATTCTCATTACTGTATACTATTCCACTGTATGAATAGACCATTATATATCCTTATATTGTTGATGGATATGTAGGTGGATTCAATTTGTGGAGAATGTCTTTGTGACCTTGGAGTAGGCAAAGATTTCTTCAACAGAACTTTTCAAGAATAATTATTTCTTAAACAGTTTAGATTAGATAAGGAATAGGAGAACTGGTTTACTGAAATATGAACAGTTAAAATGTTTTAAATGTTAATATAGAGTTAAAACTTTTAGTATTCTCTAAATCTCAGGGAGAATGTCAGTATTTTTAACTAAATGTTCCAGGTAACAGGTTTGTACTTTCATAACTATTTTGGGAAGAATTCCTTCAAAAATGTGTCATGTACTTCATTGTCTTTTTGACTTGCTTATTTGTAGGAGTTTTTTTTACTATATGCTGAAAATGAGCCCTTGCTAGTTGTAAATATCTTCTCCCATTGTGTGGCATGCTTTTCCTATTTCATGGTATTCTCCTGAGAGAATACCTTCCAATAAAGCTTCTAGAAGATTTATTGTTTTGTCTTTCACATATAGATCTAGCATATACTTGAAATTGATTTTTGTGTATCGTGTGAGATAGGGGATAATACTATTTTTTCTATATGATAGCCAATTGTCCCAGCACACCATTTCCCTGCTATTGTCAGGAATCAAATGTCCATATATCTGTGGTTGTCTTTCTGTGCTCTCTGTTCTGTTCCTTTGGTCTGTTTGTCTCTACTTGTACTGAAACCACATTGTCTTGTTTATTATTATACTTTTATCATAAAACTTGATATCTAGTAGAACAAGTTCTTCCACATTGTCCTTCGAAAGCATCTTCGCTATTCTTGGGCCTTTGCACGTTTCTTTGATTTTAATATCATCTTGTCATTTTTCACACACACCCACAAAACCTGTTGCTATTCTGATTGGAATCGCATGGAATCTAGAGAGCAATTTGGGAAGAATTGACATATTTATTGTTTTGTAATTCATGAACATGATACACTACTCCATTTATTTAGGTCTTTAATTTCTTTCAGTAATGGTTGTGATTTTCTCCAGAAGGTTATTCACAGCTTTTGAGAGTTTTATTTGTAGATATTTTAAATTTTTTGATATTGTAAATGTTTATAGCCATTATTTTGTTTGTTTATATCTTTATATTGACCTCGGATCTAACAATTTTGCTAAACATTTAGTCATATAACTTTAGAGTATGTATTCAGTCTTTTACTATGTATTCAGTCTTCTTATCTGCAAATAAAGTCTTGTTTCTTCTTTTTCAAAATGTTATACTTTTGTTTCTTATCTTACTGTACTGGCTAGTATTTCGATTATAATGTTGAATAGAAGTAGTAATAATGGCACTATTGTCTTGTTTCCTTTCTTGAAAGGAAAACTTTGAACATTTCTCCACTAAATATGATGTTTACTTTAATTTTTTTCTAGATATCATCAGATTAAGAAAGTTTCATTCTGTTTGTTAGGAGCTTACATCATGAATAGATAATGAATTTTATCAACTGCTTTTCCTACTGTTAACCATAGGATATTCTTCAAATCAAATTATATTGATTGATTTCCTAATGCTAAATAAACTGCATTCCAGAAATAAACCCAGCCTGATCAATATCACGTTTTCCTATAATTTTGCTTTGGAATTTTGGATATTTGTTTGTGAGTGGGATTGGCCTGAAATTTTGTTTCTCTTGTACTGCCCTTGTCAGGTTTTAGTAGCCTTGTAAAATGAGTTAAGGAAGATACCTGTTTTTTGATTCTCTGGAAGGGTTTAGGTTAAGTTTGGTTTTATTTTTTAAATGAATGATAGAATTTAGCAGAGAAGCCATTTAGGCCTAGAGTTTTCTTTGTGGGAAAGCTCTTAATTACAGATGTAGTTTTAAAAATACTAAAAGTATTCTTCAAGTGTTTCTATTTTGTGATATCTGCTTTTATAGTCTTTATATTTTTATACTTCTTTTAGGAATTATTTTGCTCTTCTTTTTCTGACTTCTTAAGATGGGTAGGTAGGTGTTTATTCCCTTGTTTCCTTCCTGACATACACATTTAAAACTGTACATTTCATTTTCAAGTATTGCTTTACCTTCATCCCATCATTTTTGAGATGTAATATTCTCATGAGAATTTTCTAACTATGTATTTTTTGTATTTTGTTTCTGTACATTTTCCTTAGAGAACTTTTTTTGAGTGATCTCAGTCTTTTAAAATGCCCTGAGACTTAATTTATGGCTCAGCATGTGGTCAGTTTTTGCAAATATGTAAGCACTCAAAAAGCATATATTCTGTAGTTACTGGATATATCATTCTACATATGCCCATTGTTTGCTAATCATGTTGTATCTCTGTCCCTGCTAACTTTTTTGGTCTGCTTATTCTTTTAACTGCTGAGAGAAATATCTTTTTTTTTTTTTTGAGATGGAATCTCGCCCTGTCACCCAGGCTGGAGTGTACAGTGGCATGATCTCAGCTCATTGCAACCTCTGCCTCCTGGATTCATGCAATTCTCCTGCCTCAGCCTCCCGAGTAGCTGGGACTACAGGCACGTGCCACCACACCTGGCTAATTTTTGTAATTTTTGTATTTTTAGTGGAGACAGGTTTCACCATGTTGGCCAGACTGGTCTCGAACTCCTGACCTCAAATGATCCACCTGCCTTGGCCTCCCAAAGTGCTTGGATTACAGGTGTGAGCCACCACACCCAGCCAAATGATATATTAAAATTTGCCACTGAGGTACTAATACAGGTCTAATTCTTCGAGAAGTATTGTCAACTTTATATATAATTTGAGTCCACGTTATCAAGTGCATACAAATTTTGCTCCTTATATCGTTCTGGTGAATTAAGCATTTTATTACTGTGAAGGGACTCTCTAACTCTAGTGATCCTTTTTCTTTGATTCTGTTTTGTCTGAAACTAATACAGCAATAACATCTTTAATATAGCAATACCATCTTTATTTTAGCTAATGTTTGCATGATATGTATTTGTTTATTCTTTTACTTTTAACCTTTCTGTATTCTTATGTTTTAGATGGGTCTCTTGAAAGCAACATATATTTGTAGATTCTTTTGTTAATCCAATCTGATAATCATTCTTTTCTGGAACATTTGATTCATTTATACTAATATAATTGGTATTTTGGGATTAAGTACAGCATCACATTTTTATTCTACTAGCTCTGTATTTCTTTTTCCCCTTGTCCTTTTCTTTTATTTGACTGAATATTTTTATGTCCAGTTTTTCCTTTATTACTTTAGCTATCAGTTATTCATTTTTATTCTTTTTGTGATTACCCTAGCATTTATAGCATGTATTCTTCACTTATCAAAGTCTAGTGTTAATTGATACTTCTACCTTCCTCCTAGTTGAAGCAAGAATATTAAAGCACCTTAGTTCCATTTACCTACCTTGTGTCATGGATATTGTCCTGTAATTTAATTTTCTGTATATATTTTAAACCTTACAAGATATTATTATTTTATACAGTCATTATTCCTTTAGATTTTACATGCTTATTTGAACTTCATGGTTCTTCGTTCCTTTCTCTGTGACCTTCTGTCCTGAGGCAGTTTTCTTTTGCCTTATTCTTAGGGTTTGCTGGAGGATGAACTCTGTTTTTATTTGTCTACGCCTCTATCTTAATTTTTTTTCTTGAAAGATATTTTCTCCTCAGTGGAATACTAGGTTGGCAGTTGTTTTCTTCTTGCTCCTTGGAGTTACACAGTCTTTTAGCTTCCATTTTTGTTGTTGAAAATTAAGCTATCAATCTAACTGTTGCTTCTTTGAAAGTAATCTCCCCACCCCTGCCCCCGCCACCCCTTCCCCTACCGCCTCACCATCAGAATGCTTTAAAATTTTCCTTTGTCTGCTAGGAATTCATTGAGATTGTTACACATGTGGTTTGACATGTTTCATCATTTTTGGAACATTTATTCAAATATTGCCTCTACCCCATTCTCTCTCTTTTCCTTCCAGGATTCTGATTAACTCTTGGATATTAGACCTTCTCACTGTATCTTCCGTGTTTCTTACCCTCTCTTCAATCTGAGCTTTTAATTTCCCCCCCAACCTATCTTTGGTTCACTCTCTCAACTGTGTCTATTGGCTGTTAGACCTGTTTACTGAATTCTTAATTTCAATTTTTGCATTTCTCAGTATTCTTTGCTTCTTTTAAAAATCTGCTGTGTAGCCCGGGCAACATGGCAAAACCCCATCACGACAAAAAATACAAAAATTAGCTGGGCATGCTCGTGCATGCCTGTAGTCTCAGTTACCCAGGAGGCTGAGGTGGGAAGATAACCTGAGCCCCAGAGGTCAAGGGTGTAGTGAGCCTTGATCACACCACTGCACTCCAGCCTGGGTAACAGAGTGAGACCCGGTCTCAAAAACACCAAAATTCTGCTGTGTCACTTTTTATGATTTCTAGGTCATTGCTGAGATTTTTAAGTTTGGCTTTCATCTCCTTGAACATAGCAAGCCTTGAGCATAATTTGAAATCCGTGTCTGATAATTCCAATACTTAGAGTCCTTCTGAGTGTATTCCGGTCAACTTATCTTGTCTCCTCGTGTGCCTGATTGTTTTTAATTACATGCTGGGCATTGTATTTGAAAAATCATTTGAGACCAAGGATGATAGTTTTTCAGAAAGCGGGGGAGGAGAGAGAGAGAGAGAGAGAGAGAGTGAGTGTGAGTGAGTGTGTGTGTGTGTGTGTGTGTGTGTGTGTACATCTGCTTGAGGGAATCCAGAAAATCCAGAGTTGCTTAATCAAATTTCAGCTTTGGAGACCTTCCTGGGCCAACCAGATGACTCAAGGCCACATAGCCTTCATTGTATGAACTGATTCATTGTGGTTCAGCCTTATTTCTAAGGTGCAGCCTTTCAGGGTCCCAACCCGAAAGTGGGTGAAGAGGATTTTCCCTTTGGTTATTCTGTTTTAGCTCTTTGACGCTTTTAAGAAAGCCATTTCTAATATTTTGACCAACTCTGTTACTTGTCTTCAGATAGGGAGGTATATTCAGAAAGGTTGGCTCTTTATGGGCAGGATTTACTTAGAAATAGCAAAGACTGTCATTTTCTCTAAGACTTCAGACTCATCCCTAGTTCTGTTTAAGCTTTGTTTTATATAGCTATACTCACATGTATAATTATATACATTTTTAATTGAAAGGTTACATTGTATGCATGTAAATATAAGTAAATTGTTTCCTAAATACTCAGCAATATTTTAAGTCTCTTCAACCTTGGTCCGTTGCTAGACCTTGACAATGGGCAGGTTTCTTGTATTTAAATTTCACCTACGTCCGGAGTGTCTCAAAATATGAAATCCCTCTTAATTGCTATTGAAATTAGGATGCATAATATCAACTAAAGTTTTTTCCTCTCATGGAAAAGAGTACTAGTTACACTTTTGCAATCACAACTTCTTAGTATATCTATATGTAGGTATAATATATAGCTGCCCTTGTGAAATAGAAAAAAAAAGGCACTTCTGCTGAGATTCCTAGATTTCTACCAAATGAGAACCTTCAAACAACCTAATAAATGAACATTGTGCTTTTACAAACTTTTTACTTCTATGTAAATTAATAACCCACAGCAGCCTTGCAAGGAGAGTATGTGATAGTTAGGTGTGATATTAAGCAAAAGATTAGGAAACAGGGCCTAAGAGGTTAAGTAACTTGTCTGTAGTCCCACACCTGGTGAATGGCATATATTGTTTGTCTATTACTATTACAACATTGTGTTTCAGCTATAATGGCCAGGTAACTCTTGCTTACAGATGCTCACCGACTTCCCAGTTTTATCATGTTATGCTTTCTTCTTTCTGTAAGTCGTATAATATCCTGACCCCATGACTCATATCCTGAAGATTGAGATAATTGGGGGATTACTCCATATCCCATCCTTACCGCCTTCCACCCCATTTCTAGAACATGGTACCACTGACTCTGGAATTTGCTAACCTCTCTGCCCTGTTAGAAAGCTTGCTGTGCACTGGTTCTTTCTGATCCCTTCACGTACTGTCCCTTTCCCTCTGACATGCCTCAATTTCTTGAGTTCTAAAAGAAATGCGTCTTTGCTTTCCAGTTCATTTGCCATCTTTTTTGGCACTCAGGGCTTCCTTTGTTGCTTCTCCGGTCACTCTTGATGAAATCTTAGCCAGTCTTGCTTACCTGTTTACCTTATCCTTCTGAATCTTAAGAAGGGCAGAAAGCTTATCTGCGTTGTACTTCCTACCTAGCAACAGAGTCAATGCTCCTCTACTTCTAGTAGGGATTCCGCTTCTGAATGCCCCTCATATCTCATTTTCAAATCATTGTTTTCAGCATCCAGCAACATCTTTGCTACTCACTTGTAATGATAGCCTTGAACAATTATCTTACATTAGGCTTGTGAATGTCAAATGCCCTTGTTTATTTATAGGTACTTGACATTTGAACATTTTATATGAACATTTCTAAATGTATACAAATGAAAAGTTCAATGAACCTGTGATGCTACAGTTATGTATGTTTTGCCATACTAGTTTCATCTCCTTACCCCACTTTTTTCCAAGAATTTAAAGCATAGCCAAGACATAATTTCACTCCTCAATAATTTAACATCTCTAAAACAACACATTTTCTTACATAGCTACAATGTTATTATCTTATACAGCACTCCTAATAAGAATACTTGGCTGGACACAGTGGCTCACGTCTGTAACCCAGCAGTTTGGGAGGCTGATGCAGGCATATCACGAGGTCAGGAGTTCAAGACCAGCCTGGCCAATATGGTGAAACCCCGTCTCTACTAAAAATACAAAAAAAAAAAAAAAAAAATTAGCTGGGCATGATGGCGCCTACCTATAGTCCCAGCTATTCTGGAGGCTGAAGCAGAAGAATTGCTTGAACCTGGGAGGCAAAGGTTGCAGTGAGCCAAGATCATGCCACTACACTCCAGCTTGGCAATAGAGCAAGACTCCGTCTCAAAAAAAAAAAAGAATTTTTAATAGCATATATAGTACAGTTGACCCATGAACAAAGCCAAAGAGTGCTGACTGCCTGCAGAGTCAAAAATCCACGTGCCTTTTTTTGTTGTTGTTGTTGTTTTGGAGACAGGGTTTCACTCTGTCCCCTAGGCTGGAGTGCAGTGGCATGATCATGGCCTACTGCAGCTTCAATCCCCTGGGCTCAAGTGATCCTTCCACCTCAGCTTCCTGAGTAGCTGGGACCATGAGCATGCACTACCACACCTGACTACTTTTTTATATTGTTTTGTGGAGATAGGGTCTCCTCATGTTGCCCAGGCCAGTCTTGAACTCCTGGGATCAGGGGATCCTACTGCCTTACCCTCCCAGAGTGCTGGGATTACAGGTGCGAGCTACTGTGCCCAGCCCATGTGCAACTTTTGGCTCACCAAAAACTTAACTACTAATAGCCTACTGTTGACCAGAAGCCTTATCAGTAACATAAACAATTAACACATATTTTGTATGTTACATATATTAAATACTGTATGCTTATAATAAAGTAAGCTAGAGAAAAGAAATTGTTAAAATAAAATAAAAATATATTTACTAATAATTAAGTGAAAGTGGATCATCATAAAGGTCTTCATCGTTGTCATCTTCACATTGAGGAAGCTGAGGAGGAGGAGGAAGAGGAGGGGTTGGTCTTGCTGTCTCAGGCATGGCAGAGGCAGAAAAAGGGGAAGAGGTGGAAGGAGAGGCAGGCACACTTGATGTAACTTTTTTTTTAATTGAAAAAAATCCACATATTAGTAGACCCAACATAATTCAAACCTGTGCTGTTGAAGGGTCACTTGTACTTAGTCCATCCTCAGATTTCCCTAATTGTCTAAAAAAAAATTCTTTTCTTGGATAATTGGTTTGCAACAGGATCTGCTCATTGTATTTGTTTATCCCCCTTAAGTCTCTTAATTCTCTTAAAATTTATAACAGTCCTGTCTGCTTTTTTTTCATGCTCACAATAGCCCATTCTGGTGAGGTATTGTTTAACTTGTTTCTTTATCCTCTGTATTTCATATGGACTGGAAATTAGATCTATATGCTTAATTAGGTTCAGAATATACTTTTTTGGAGGGGTGGGTAAGAGTGCTTGTGGTCACTTCATACTACACCACATCCGGAGGCACATATTGTCTGGTCATTTCACTTTAAGTGTTGTGAAGATTCATCAGAGGGTTCAAGTGGTGACAGCTTGATCCCTTTGTGAAGCCCAACCTTTCACCTAACACTTTTACCATCCATCGATTACCAGTGCATGAACTAGTTATGTAATTAAAGGTTGCAAAATTGTGATTGTTCTAATTTGGTCACTTCTGCTATCATTAGCTGAAATATTTCTATATGGATGAACTGTTTTCTCATTCACAAGAGCTATTTGGTTAACTAAAATATGTAGTCATTTATTGAGTTGTTAAAATCCCCAATTGGGTAACCAAAGTCTGGTTTCTTCTTTAACTAAAACTCTATTATTTTACTAAGGCTTATGATAAAGTGATTTTCTTCCTTCTTCAAGAAGTTAAAGCTATTCCTGAATGTTATATTAGTGATTTTTGTGGTTTGGGTCATGCGGAAGGTCTTCCAATCCTGAGTGAGCAGTTCTAATCCTATTGAGGAAAAGGTAGGGTAGCAGGAGGGGAAAAAACAACAGAAGAAAAGATTGTATACTCTCTTCATTGTTGTGGACTTGCAGTGCTGGTGTGGTGCTTGCTTGGGGTGGGGGAATTTTAAAAATTCCTCTACCAGAGACTAAATCAGACTCACCACGGAGTCCTTTAAATTTTAAAGACCTATGGCCCTAAAAGGGCCTCAGCACAGTTTTGCAATCAAATTCATTAAATTTTAATGATTAGTACATCTTGGGAAGCTGCAGGAACTCCTGATGGTTTTCCAGGGATGCAGCTAAAGCTCCTCTTGCTAGCTTACTCTGAAGCTGAAGTCTCAGGAAAGCTTTGTTCGTCTCCTCTGCTGTTATAAAGCTCTGCCTTAGGCACTAGAGGTGATGAGAGAGGAGCAGGTGGCTCAGGCAGTCAGGAAAACTTTCTCTTATATATCAATTAAACATAAATTTCATTCACTGAAATTTCATGTAATAAAATGGCTTCCTGCTTTTTCATGACTTTTTATTCATATAATGTATCACTTGCTCACCGTCATATTTCAGCCTTTCACAGTTTGAATCTTACCTCATTAGCCTTTTATTTTTTAGGACACTGTCTTCAGCCTTCAAGTTTTTGACCGTGAATTGTAGTGTGTCAAACTGGACGAGTTATCTTAGTTGAATTTTCACCAATTGAAAAATTGGAGGTAAGAAGTATATTTCTTTTTTGAAAATGAATATATATTACTGTTATCATGTTTACACCCTCCCTCAATTTATATTCTGTGTCCTTTCTGCGTTTAAGAGCAAGGATGACGAAATAAAAGATGTCCAGGTGATTTCATGCGTTTGGCTTTAGGCCCTAAATCAGGACCCTAATGAGCAGCAGCTGCTACTGCTACCGCTACTACTAGTACTATTAGTACTAGTACTGCTACTGCTACTGCTACTACTACTACCACTACTGCTGCTACTGCTACTGCTGCTACTACTACTACTACTACTACTACTGCTACTAGTGGGAGTTAACAGTTGTCCAAGTTCTTAGGACAATTCATTTGCTATTAGAAACCTCACCTGAAAATAGAAGGGTAATTTAGCAGTTTATTTTGAATAAAAGAGGCTAATCCCACTCAGGTGCGAGATCCCCAGCACTGGAGCTGGTGGAGATTGAAAGATCTGCCCCAAGGAATAACTAGATATGTGGGATATACAAATCTTCCCAACTTCCTAGTTTTTGTAATTTTTCTTATTCTCAAATCCAGGTTGCATAATCGAATTGAGCAGATGGTAAATACAATAGTATGAACAAAAAAGGGTATAATTTTTTTAGTGTTCTTATAACCATAATTCTTGCTTTGAGCCATTGGTAGATCTCTATCAGGAAAGACTACATAACAGTTTCAGTCGTGATTTCTAGATAGTTTATCTTTCCACGTTGTGAAAATGTTCCCACTTTTTATAACATCCATTTCCTAGTATAATAACACACGAGTATGTGCTGTGAATTAAATACTTAGGCAATATGTTTTGACACCTGTTTAATAATCTTAGCTTTTAACAAGTTTTAAAATCCCTCCAGCCTTTGGTTATCTTCTTGTGTGAAGTGTTTGTATTTGGGTTGACAGGGTTTTTCAGATTTGGGACTATTGGCATCTTGGGCTGGACGGTTTTCTATTGTTGGGGCTGTCCTGTGCACTGTAGGGTGTTTAGCAGAATCTCTGGACTCTGTCAGATATCAATAGCATGTCTCCTCAGTATGACAACCAAAAATATCTTCAAACGTTGCCAAATGTCCCTTGCGGGGCAAAATCACCCCCAGTTGGGAACTACTGGGTTAGATGATGTGGAGTTTCTTCCAGGTTTATAATTCTGTTGTTTTATTTTAAACAAAAAACCTACTCTTTTTTTGTAATCCAGCTTAAATGTCATCTTTTCCCAGAAGCTTTCCTCAGCTCTCCTTCTCTTTGTTCTACCTTCATTGTTTCTTTTTTCTGACTATTTATTATAGAACTCAACCCCACTCTATTATAACTGCCAGTGTATTTCTCTCACTACAAGTACATGGGTCCTCTATGTCACCAAGCTTAGATTTTATTAAATGAATGGGCAATGGATTAGAAATTGTTTAGTAAATGATTAAAATGGCATTTCTGTTAATCTTTCAAACTCTTCCACTAGGAAGTTCCCACAGTTGTGATCTTGGATTTCAGGGTTAATGAGACTAATTATTCATTTTTTAAAGAATCTCTTAAATATGTTAGAAGGCAGGAGCCTCCTTTATGTATGTGAGGATGCTACATGAACACATCTAGGCTGCACTTGAAAGTCACACAGAAATTCATAACGTGAAGAGTTAAGCCATTTCAACTTTCATATCCAGAGGTTTCTCCTGTACCTCCACTTTGCTTCTTAATCAGAAAGCTTCCACCTATTCAGAAAAAATAACAAGGAAAGTAGTACTATTTTTCATTGTATAACCTAAAATATATCACCATATTTGAAGTCAGTATTTCTCACAGTAAGAAATAAATTTTAATTGGGATCTAGTACATATGCACATACCTGAAACAAGTTTTTAAATTAGTATTTGCCATTACTGTGTGTGAAACACTTTGATATTTTCTATTATTTCTTTTTCTTTTCCCCTTAAATTATAGTCGTCACCTAGTACATTTGTTATACAATTCATTAATAGGTCACAACCCACCGTTTAAAAAACACTGTTCTAAGTAATCTCCTTAAGTAATAAAATGATCTGCCTCTGGCATATGTCACCAACAGGTTGTTCTGTCTTTCTTTTAAAATAACATCATTTAGGAATTGACACAACCAAGACCTTAAAACACCTTAACCAGAGCAAATTAGATTTCTAGTTATTTTAAAGGCCTATATTTTGTCATTTATATTGAATATTTAGTGTGTACACGGCACTGTAGCCAAAAGAACATGTTTGGTTCTTGTTCTCAAGATTTACAGTGAAAAATCCTAGAGGAGCATAAACAGTTAATCAGTATATTAAGTGTTGAAAATGATAATCAACACACAGTGACTTTTATAGGCATTTACGAAAGGAAGAAAATTTTATAGGCACTTAGGAAGGGGTTACATAAATGTGGGATGGCAAAAAACAAACAAGAAGTCCGGGTGCAGTGGCTCATGCCTGTAATTCCAGTACTTTGGGAGGTCAAGGTGGGCGGATCACCTGAGGTAAAGAGTTTAAGCCTGGCCAACGTGGTGAAACCCTGTCTCTACAAAAATTAGCTGGGCATGATGGAGGGTGCCTGTAATCCCAGCTACTCAGGAGGCTGAGGCAGGAGAATCGCTTGAACCCGGGAGGCAGAGGTTGCAGTGAGCCGAGATTGCGCCATTGCACTCCAGCCTGGGTGACCAAGTGAGACTCCATCTCAAAAAAAAAATATGGGGTGGATTTTGCATTGTGTATCAGAAAGTAGATAAAAATATTACACATGGTAGAAACAGCATTCATGCTGCTCATGCTCGAAGTTCATTTGTTTTGATAATCAAAGTAACTGAGAAATTAAAAAATAAGAAGTTTGGGAAACTGCTAAGTATATATGATATAAACAGGGTATGTTATTTCAGTTCTGTAGTTGTAAAATGAAGTTTACTCAGGAGATCAGTTAGAAACTTGTGTGTATGATAGCTCTGATAAAAGCCAATATATGCCATAAAATGATAATGTTAACATTGAATTACTAGATTTACTGAGAATGCAGATAATTTCTAAATGATGGGGTGAGAGAGTGCTCATCTGTTAAAATAAGTGAATAAGGTTATTATTCTCTCTCTCTATATATATATATTTATATATATAGCAATATATATATACACAACAATCTGTTTATATATATTGCTACATATATATATATATAGGGGGGGGGTTTATAATTGGCAGAGACACAGAACAGACACAGGGTTTATAATAGGCAGCATTTTTCAAAAAGTTATATACACTTTATGCTATGCAATTAAAAATCATGTTGCCCAGGCATGGTGGCTCACACCTGTAATCCCAACACTTTGGGAGGCCCAGGTGGGCAGACTGCTTGAGCCCAGGAATTTGAGACCATCTTGGGCAGTATGGCAAAACCCTGTCTCTATGAAAGATACAAAAATTAGCCAGGTGTGGTAGTGCACGCCTATAGTCCCAGCTACTTGGGAGGCTGAGATGGGAGGATCACTTGACCTGGTGGGGGTCAAGGCTGCAGTGGGCCATGGGTTTGCCACTGTACTGTAGCCTGTCTCAAGAAAAAAAAAATTATATTCATGCTTCATAGGCCTGGGTTTAATCTTCTCTTTTCTAAATAGAATGGAGGCTCAGGATGCTAAGTCAGAACCAGGTGTTGACTTAAGAAAATAAGCAGTGGACTTGTTTTTCTTTGTGAACTTCTACTCTCTTCTGTGGGATAATGTAGAATTTAGTTACTGTAGAAGATATTTTTGACCTAAAAGAAAAGAAGATTCAGCTTGTAAGGATACTTGGGAAAGAGCCAACCTACCCTGAAAGTGTGGTCTAGCATCCTGTCTGCTGTTACTTTGAGGCACCAGAAGTCTACTAGTTTTTGTTATTTTCCATATTGAGTTGAGAAGTTAGCAAAAGGATAACCATCTTTTCATTTTCTCAGATTTCTAGACTACTGAAAAGAAGTTGCTTTCAGAGCTGGAGATGTGAATACAATTTCTGTGCCAGGGTTGATAAACCATCTTGAGGTATATATTTTTTTTCTAATTTTAAGTAACTCTATTTTTTAGAACAGTTTTAGTTTTACAGAAAAATTGAGAAGATGGTACAGGGAATCCCCATATACCCTGAACTCAGTTTCCCCTGTTAGTAACAGCTTACATTAGCACAGTACATTTGTTACAGTTAGTGAACCAATATTGAAACATTATTATTATCTGAAGTCCATACTTTATTCAGATTTTCTTAACTTTTACTGAACATGTTTTTTTCTCTTTCAGGATTCCATCCAGGCAACCCTATCACAGTTGGTTGTTATGTCTCCTTAGGCTCCTCTTGGCTGTGACAATTTCTCAGACTTTTGTTTTTGAGGAGTACTGATCAGGTATTTTGTAGACTGTCACTCAGTTGGGATCTGTCAGATACTTTTCTCATGGGTAGAATGGGGTTATGGATTTTGAGGAGGAAGACCACAAAGATAAAGTGCCATTCTTACATTCTCATCACATCATATCAACACTCATACTATCAACATGACTTGTCACTGTTGATGATGACCTTGATCACCTGACTGAGAAGGTGTTTGTCAGCTCTCTTCACTGTAATCTTTTTTTTTTTTAACACCCGTTTCCTGTATTGTGCTCTCTGGAGAGGAGTCACTGTGTGCAGTCCACACTTAAGAGGTGGGAGGTTATGCTCCACCTCCTTGAGGTGAATTATCTATGTAAATTGTTTGGGATTTTTCTGCATGAGAGGCTCCCCCCACCCCTCATTTATTTATCATTCATTCATTTATTAAGTCTTTTTTAATATCAGTATGGGTTCGTGGATATTTATTTTATACCTTGGATCATAACATAATACTGCTTTATTTATTTTGGTGTTCAAATTTTTCCAGCTTTGACCATTGAGAACTCCTTCGGTTGGCTCCTATGTCATTTCGACATGTCCTCATCATCTTGAGATTTTGTTTTTTTTAGTACTTCCTTACTTTATGGTACTACAAGATGCTCCAGGCTCGTCCTATATATTCCCTGCCCCAGTTCTAGAATCATCCACAGAGCCTTGGTTCCCTTTATTAAAGAGAGAATACAATTAGAAATCAAGATCTGGGTGCTGAGTGTGCTCATTGTTACTGGGATATTGTAGCCTCTATGTCCTCTCAGCTGAAATTTCTGTGTCTATAGTCTCTATATATTTATAAATATTTTTATATATAAATATTTTTATGTACAAGTTTTATGTGGCAGCTGATAAGCATATTCTTGGGGGGGTGTTAAGTTCAAATTAAATATGAATATACTGTTTCTGGAGGCCATATTTAAATTGAAAATGTATTTGAGGATTATTTTAATAGAAATATTATTTCGGTTCCATAGTATATCTCTTGAGAATATAACAGAATATGAGTTAGATGCAATGAATATGTGACTATTTCAAAATGGCTTCTATTGTAATAAAAATCCTATAGGATGACTGTTTCATAAGTTATTTAGAAGGCTTATTTAGGGAAAATAATAACTATCGTATTCCTCTCTCAACCTTGTTATCTCGACCACCTTTACATATATGCATGAAAAATCCTGAAAATGGAACTCTTATCTCTGCCAGTAAAAGATCATTTGTTATGCCTCAATATCGGCCACTTTTTGTTACTATTTAACTTGAATTCACACTCTAGTACCGAAACTCTTCTGTTTTAAAAGCAAGGTTTGCTTTAAACTGCTGTTAAGTGTTATGACATTATCGAAGTCTTACCAGGTAGCCAGTCGTACAGAAGAATAATAGTTAAGAGCATAGCCTTAAATCTGTATCCTAGCTTTGCTGCTGGTTGACTGTGTAACCACAGGCAAATTATTTGCACTCTCTGAACCTCAAGTTTCCTTATTTGTAAAATGTGGATGATAATATTACCTCTCTCATGGGAGTATTTCGGGGATTAAATGAGGTAAAGCACTTAGCACAGTACTTGGTGCACAGATATAGCTCTACAAATATAATCTAAAATCAAAACCTCAAAAGCAGCAAAAAAATGGATGAAAGTTTGAAAGCTTTATACTAGTATACATACTTGGTTTTGTTCAACAATTACTACTGGGTCAAACCAACCAGAAAAATTAATGATTCTTTTATTTTGTAATCCTAAAAGTCCTCTCAAGACAAGGCTAACTTTTCCTCAAACCTGGAAATGTTCACGCACCTCACTGCCTTAATATGCTAGCAGTGGCTGTCAGCCCAAGAAAGTATTGGCTCTCTACAGGGCACTTGGGGGTGCTACTGAGATTTTATGGGAGGGACCAGGATGCTGTCACTCAAGTGGGATGTGTCAGTTTTCTCATGGGTAGAATGGGGTTATGGATTTTGAGGAGGATTTTTAGTTTTATCATCTTCTCAGTTTTTCATTGCCTGGGATAGTCTTGCATGACAAGGAATTATTGTGCTGCAAATTACTGCATCAATCGTACGCCATTGAAACGCACTAGAGTAGACTGATACTTACCATTGTATCTTTAAACCTCTATGCAGAACACATTTCAGGTGTCACAAACCCAGCAGGTATCCAGATGAGTGAAGCAAGGCCAGGCTGCAGTGTTTGGAACCAGCTAGGGAGTATAGGAACTAGGCAAACTGTCCTTTCTAAAAGGGGAGTGGTACTTTAGCTTCAGCCAGTTGTTGCCTGCAGTTGCTAGATCATGTGATTTTTCAGAGAAAAGCTACATATGTAAATTTTTATGTGAAGTCTCCCAGTTTTAAATGTAGCTTAACTAAAAAAAAAAAAAAAAAAAAACTGTGTCCAAACCAGGCAGATCTGTGGGCTGAATTCATCCCACAGACCGTTGGTTTGCAACCTCTGTTACAATTGTTTTAGGAAGTGACCTAAAATTCTGACAGAGGTAAAACACTCTGGGCCATAATGGCACCACCCTGTCTGTTTATTTGCTGAGCTCAGAAAAAAAACTGTGGAAACAAAGCACTGGATGTCGACATCATTTTCTAGACTGTGGGGAATTGTGGCATTAGAGCAGAGCTCTGGGGGAGCTTCCTCTCTGATTAGGAGGAGCAATTCTGTTGGGAGAAATCCTAGCAACTGCTTTTTCAGGAACAGAAACCACTGTGCCTTGTGTTACCAGCAGTCTTGAATTAGGAAGGTAGATGCACAACTGAAGGAAGCCCCTGATTCCACTGCTAAGCATAGCATCCAGGCCCCGTAGTCTGTCTTGCCTTTAAGAAAATAATCGTCACAAAGCTGACATGCAATAAAGGCATAAAACTCTGCAGAATCTCTTGGTTCACGTGGCCCCTGAACTGTGTGATGATCATAGGATTTATGCCTTTAGTATTTCTTCTTTCTTCTAGCGTTACCGCCTACACAGCTCCACAATCCACAGCTGTGACCATCTGGACTTCAGTGGGGGTGTTTCAAGGGTGTCCCAGGAGTTTGGTCATGCCTGAGCCTAGCCTGTACAACTTAGGTACTGTTTGAGTCCTCTGTCTGGTTTTAAAGTGACAAATCAGCATTCAGCACTTACTGTATAAAAAATAGCAGCCCATTATAATGTTAAGAAGCAAAGTTAGTATGTATTTTGCTTAGTAGTTGTTGCCTACGTTGATATATATGGACAAGAATATATGCTTTGATCTGCATAGTAGCCACATCTATAATATGACATTATATGACAGTGTTTTCATTTTATTTGACTTTTATGGGATTAAATACAAAAGTACAGTACAATACTGTAAAACTAAGTATTTTTAAAGGAAACTGACTATATTAAGCCATTCTTGTGTCACTGTAAAGAAATACCTGAGGCAGTGTAATTTATAAAGAAAAGAGGTTTAATTGGCTCAGGATTCTACAGGGTGTATAAGCATGGCACCAGTATCTGCTCAGCTTCTGGTGAGAGCCTCAGGAAGCTTACAGTCGTGGCAGATGGTGAAGCAGGAGCAGGCATGTAACATAGTGAGAATGGGAGCAAGGCGGGTAGGGGAGAGGTCCTAGATTTTTAAACAATCAGATCTTGAGTGAACGGAACAAGGACTCACCTGTCACCAAGGGGATGGTACTAAATCATTCACAAGGGATCTGTCTCTATCGGCCAGTCACCTCCCATCAGGCCCTACCTCCAACACTGGGAATCACTTTTCAACATGAGATTTGGAGGGGACAAACATCCAAACTGGATCACTGACTTAATTTATTGGGTGGAATATTTTCTGTTTGTAAAAAGAAAGCCTCCCAGTGAGCAAAATGGAAATTGCTTTTTTAAAATAAGTTTTTTTTTTAACATGATATAGTTATCAAAAAATTAAGTTTGAGAGTGTAATATATTACTGTACAATACTAAATGATTACCCATGTCAGTTAGTGCTTATGTGAGTGAATGTTTGTCCAGGGCAGAGTGCTAACTACTATTAAGATTACATACATAATCTCTTAAGGAGGATATGTTTTTACCGGTTTAGATTCCTATTTGTTGTGAAAAGTTAGCCTACTATTAATCATCTTTTCAGATGGCAGCCATTTTTGTAAGCTGTTGGCTTCCATTTGAAAGATGCTTTAACATGTTTCTTCAAAGGCAAGTATTTATAACCATTTTAAAAGTCATTTTCTTCTTGTGTGTTTAAACAGCTAACTTATTTGTACAAGAATTTTTTTTCCTTCCCTCTCAGTACTCCACCTCACCACACACCTTTAGCTCCCTATTTGAATGGTAAACTTAATGAGGGTTTGATTCTTACCCAAAGAAACGTGCTCATCATTAGGAATGTCTCTGATACCTACTAGTGACATTAGTGGAAAGAACACGGACTTTAGAGAAGGCAGGCATGGATTTGAGTGATGATTCTGCCATATGTTCATTCTTCGAGTTCATTTTCTTATTTGTCAAATGGAGATAATCATAACTACCTTTGAGGGGATATTATTAGCTCTTAATAAATGGTAGCTAATAATAGCGATAAACTTAATGGTAACCTTGGATTCGGTAGCATCTGAGGTTTCTGAAGGCTCTAACAAAGCTAGCTGAGAGCTGGCCGCTTTCAAGATCTCTGAAGTATATGGAGCCTATGCTTTTGACACTTGAAACCTGTCTGTCCTTGTTTTGATCCTTCTTGCCTTTTCTTCTATCTCATAAAAAAGACAGTGGTATTGTCCTTGTATTTTAAAGACTTGTAATTAAGGTTGGGAAGTGAATAAAACCATTTTTGAGAGCCCCTGGGAAAGCTGGAGTTAAGTCTTTGGGTGCTTCAGAAGCTCTTTTTTGAAGATTTGATTAAATAGCCATGAAGTGTTCTGAATGTGGTTTAGCACCTCAAATATTGGGATCACTTCCTTTTAGGAAAACTGTTATTTCTGTAAATATAAGCAGATTTGCTTAGTTAAGGTCATCCCTAACATTAAATTCAATGAATTCCTTTTTTCTGCCATTTCTCCTAATAAATATTTATTGAACACCTAGCCTGTGCTAGGCCCTGTGCCTACTTGATTGTATACCCTCAAAGGAGATGTTGAATTAAGGAATTTAAGAGTTGTAGGTTGTCGCCTGTTATTTAAATGAAGATCCTAAAGCCTTAGAGCTGTACTGTCCAGTAAAGTAGCCACAAACTACAGGTGGCTACTGAGCACTGGAAATGGGACCAGTGTGAATTAAGATGTGCTGTAAGTATAAAATATACACTGGATTTCAAATCTATCATTTGAAAAAAAATGTATAAAATAACAATGATTTTATGTAGATTACATTTAAGATAATATTTTTGACATGAGTTAAATGTTACAATTAATTTCACCTGTTTCTTTTTAAGTTGCCCACTAGAACATTTAAAATTATACATATGACTCACATTATATTTTTACTGGACAGTGCTGCCTTAGAGCTTCAGTGACTTGGTAAGATTATACATCTAGTTAGGGTTCCTTTGGCCAGTGCAAATTATAAATTGCTTTACTGTGAAAATGGAAGATCATGTTCATTTTGATCAAAAAGATAGATAATTCAAACCCCATTTCAGAAAAAAAAAATTAACACTAAGGACTTTGAAATAATTTACATTTTAAATTAAATCCAAGATTGTTAATCTGGTAAAATTTCTTAGTATTTCAGATTTGGGATTTTCAAAAGGGACAAACTGGAAAAATGTACCCATTGATTTAGTAGCCTAAACCAATTTTTTTCCCTAAGCATTTACAAATTGCCCTATATAGGTGACTCCACTCCCCTGATAATTGCTGGGTAGGGGATGGCCGGAGATGGGGGACAAGATTCATCTAAAAGGTTTGTCTGTATATTTTTCTTTGAATATGAATAGTGTTTTACCCAAATCTATCTTATTAGGTAGATTGGTTTAATATAGTGAAATTGATTCATCATTTAACAGATACTTGAGTAGACGTGGGGTTGGGCTCCAGAAATGCAGTGGTGAATTAAGGCACAGACCTTGAATAGAGCTACAGGCTTTTGTCTGGTTAGCTGGTTTTTGTTTTCATTGTATTTTTACTTTTTATTTGGAAATAATTTTAAACTGACAGGAATTATGAGAATAAAAATAGGAGAAAGAATACTATATACCGTTACCCAAATTCACCTATTAACATTTTCCTGTTTGCTTTATAGTTCTCTGTGCACACACGTATGTGTGCATGTACACACATTTGTATGTACACACATGTACATATATTTTTTTTCTGAACTATTTGAGAGTAGGTTGCATGCCCTTTACCACTGAATGCTTCATTGTCTAATACCTAAAAATATGAATATTCTTGTATGTAACCACAGCACAGTTATTAATTCAGAAAACAGGAAATTCAATACATTTAACATTGATAGAATACTTCTACCATGAATGTTTCACTTTGGTCAATGGATCCACTAATTTATTTTATAACAGTTTTCTCTTTTAGTATAGGATCCAGTTTAGGATCAGGTACAAGATTTAGTTGTCATGGCTCTATCTCTTTTAACCTGGGACATTTTTCAAACCTTTGTCTTAAAGTGACATTGACATTTTTAAAGATGACATTTCCTTTTCCTCCCTTTTTAAATAGAAAAATCCAAAATGAGAAATGTTCTGTTTCCCCATGATTAGTTCCAGGTTATGCATTCCTGACTGTAATACTATAAAATGGTATGTTCTTCTCAGGGTGTCACATCTGGAGGCCTATGCAGTCCATCTGGCCCTCATTGGTGATGTTCATTTTGATCAGCCAGTCAAGATGTTGTTCAGTTTGTCCACTACATAGTTAAATTTTTCCCCTTTGGAATAAGCTTTGGGTACACACTTAGAAAACTGTATATTTCCTACTCTTCATCCATATTTTCCCCTAGATTTAGCATCCATTGCTGATACTTGCTTGAAGCAGACTATACTATGATGGCTGCAAAATGATTTTTCCAGCTCCAGCACTCCCGCATATTTACCAAATGGATTTTACTGGAAGCAAGGATTTCCCTTCTCCCCTATTTTTTGTATGTATGTATTTAGCTTTCATTGATACGGACACATAGCTCCCTCTTTTCTACAGGTTTATAACTCATTACTGTCTTATTATTTTGGTGTTCAAATGTTGCAAATGTGGCCAGTGAGTGCACCTCTTCAAGTTAACTTCCAGGTCCTTATGATATGTTCCCATCACTTCTTGAGTACTTCCTGTCTGTAATAATGAGCTATTCCAGGTTTTTGTTTTTTTGAAAATAGGCGAGACCTTTAGGTGCATAGATGGTTTCAGTATAGTGTGTTTGGTGTTCCTGTGAGGGTAAGCACAGGCTGCTTTGGCAGCATAGTGGAGGGTCCTCTAGCCAACATATGTGGAGGGGAGAGGCAAGGCAGCAGGACTAAGATCAGGAGTGTCAGTGGAAGCCTCCTTAGAGGAGATGCCACCAATACTGACATAGGAATAAAGTAAAATATGTAACTAGACTTAACCATTCTTTAATTTTTTTTTTAATAGAAAATGACTGTGGTGCTAGAAGACCATTACTTTTGGAAGGCTGGTTAACATCCATTTCCTGAGAGAAACTTGGCCACCATTAGCTCTGGCATGGCGCAAAGCAGCCCACAGCTTGATATTCAGGTTCTCCATGATCTTCGACAACGTTTCCCTGAAATTCCAGAGGGTGTGGTGTCTCAGTGCATGTTACAGGTAAGTTATCTACCAGTGATTGTGATATTAAGTTCTAGATTTTCCTATTAGAGCTGGTGATGTGTGATGTAATTAGAACCTAGTTATGTTTTCTCATGTGTATGTGTGGTTAGGGGGAACATTTAGAGCAGAATTTCCCCTCAACCTTGGCACTGTTCACAGTTTAGTCTGGATAATTCTCTGTTGTGGGAGTCTGCCTTGTGCATTTTAGAATGTTTGTTTCATCCGTGGCCTCATACCAATAGCATCTTTGCAGTTGTGACAACTGAAAATTTCTTTAGATATTGCCAAATGTCTCATGGAAGGCAAAATTTCCCACCCTTGAGAACCACAGATTGGAGAAGAGAGTAAAGGCATGTAGCAAAAAGAAAAACAGATTCTCTTTATGTTTCACTTTTTGAATTTTGGGGGTTGTACCATCAGTCCCTAAGTCCTTAGGGTTGAAATTTGAATCTCAAATTTACCATTTTAACTTCTTTGACTATACACTTTTGAGCCTATTTTTAAGTCTGTAGATAATGCACTCCTTTTCTGTTTTTCTAATGCTAAGTCCTTTCTGATACCTAATTTTAAATGTAAGCCCACTTTCTTTAGTTCAATCACATTCCCTTTGTCTTGTTGTGTGCCTTACATTGAATTAAATATCTCTAAGATAGAATGTGTCTTTCCTACTCAGGGAACAAGAGAAGCAGGCCTACCACTCCCCATGTCGTCCCGTCCCTGTGTTTCACCCCCCACCCAATCTCCCTGTCTCACTGTCCCCTTGTTGTGTTTTATGTCATCCTTCACAGGATCTTACTGTGTTTTGGGTTATGGCACTTACCTATTTGCTTAACTTTGGGCAGCAGTACTTCTACTGTGCCCACTGGTCTTCCTCACACACACAGTCGGTATTCATGTTCAAACTCTACCTTATGGCAGTGTGAGCAGCTCAGGATATAACCTAAACCTATATACAGGTGAGGTTAATTACAAATAGAGAGTCACAGAACAATGATGGTAACAGAGGTGCTTCCTTTGTTTGCAAGCCCTTTACCAGTCTAGATCTTCGGGCTTAATGTTTTCTGTGTTACAGCTTGCCTTTGCTTTTTCTAACACACATTCCCAGCCTGACTCTCAGCTCTTTACTTTAGTCCCATTTTGGTTTCTGGTAGAGAAAGGTATTTCCCACCGAAGTGAAATCAAGTAAGGGTAAGGCTTTTAGTTTAAATCACTTCCTGATAATCACCTTCCTTACCTATCCTAGGGCCTCACGTAGCCCTAACCTTGCTTTATTTTATTTAGCCCTTTATTGCCTGCATTTTTCATGGCCATTTAACTAAACTGAAGGAATAGAACTTTAAATTCAGCTCAGTGAACATTTGTTGATAATTACACTGTCCTAAGTCTTTCACTTTTTTCTTCCTTTGGGATTAATATATTGGTATGGAGACTTACAACCTACTGGCTCTGGAAAGCTGCTTTATTCACATTAAAATGTACAAGGCTCTGTAGTCTGTATTTAATGCACAAACCTTAGAGCCTCTCTCTGGGGTATCATCCTCAATTTAGGACGGGGAGTATGATGATTTTTGCCTCATTCCTTTCAAAAGTGTTCATTTTATGTGTTAAAAATTCTTACCTCTGTATCCAACTAAACAATTTTGATTTCTTTCTTCTTACTGTTTGATACCTTTTTTCTCCTTATTTTTCTTTTAAGACATTTAACAGTTCAGATGTGACGTTAGAATCTATTCTAGTAGTTTTCTTTTTACAATACTTCTGTAAAAATAATACTTTAATATCTTGTTTTTGTGGTTTTTAATTTTCATGGGAAAATTTACTCAACTTGTCACTAGAGACATGCTGACAGATCCAACTTTATATCATTTTGAATTTGGATCCTTTTTGTGACAATACTAAGTAGGCCATCTAACTCAGTGTGGAGAACATGAAATTTCAGGGCTGCTAATAAAAATACCAAATGGTAATGTGTCCATGACTACCTTAGATTTCGAACAGAACTCTCTAGTTTGTTTTCCCCTAATCCATAGGTCTAAAAAAAAAAATAAAGAATACTTTATTTCCCCTTCCATGTTTTTCCTTCAGCTATCTGTCAGTGACACATTCTAGTTAGCAATCAGTTTGAATCCTTTGGCTCAAAATTTGCTTTTATAATATCGTCTCTTCCTTGGTCAATACAATTTTCAAGCAAGGTAAAAATAATTCAAATCTTTGAGTTGTAATGATTTTCTTCTTCAATTAAAACATCTTTCTGTGACTCAAAGTATTTTTTAAAGTGTTTGAATTTTAAATCTTCTATATTGATAATAATTACCATTTGTTACTATCATCTGGGTAGAATGTTAATGTTTTACATGTATGATCTTTATTTTTAAAGTATCTGACTTTTAGTGTCAAAACTTTTATATAAAGAAAAGGTTAAAAATGATCTATAGTGTTTTAATAAAGCCAATTCATTACATTTCTAAGAATTCATTTTGCAAAGATTTGCTTGACTTTTTTTGTGTTTAAACTTCCTAAAGCTCCAGTTTAATAATGTCCTTTTGTCCAACATCCTTTCCCTTGAAATTACCGTGTGGAAAGAGCATTGGGACTCAGGAGAAAAAGAATCTGGAATTGGCTTTCCAGTTAACTAGTTAAGTGCCTATTGTCAAGCTATGTAACTTCCAGGCATCTCTTTCCTCATCTGTAAATCTGAGTTGACTTGGACCAGATGAACTCATGTAGGAGTTCTCCCAACCCTAAAATTACAACATTATGGGTCCTGTTTTAGGTTTAACTTCATTTGGTCCTCAGGAAAAGTAAATTATTTGCTTTCATTTGTATATAAAATGTACTTTTCCTAAAATAAATATATAGTAATATATATGCATGTGCATATCTGTGTATATATTTATGAACTACAGAGAAAGTCTTTTTGTGGATTATTTCAAAAGTAGATAATATGTATTTTACACTAGTAAAATAGTTTGGAACTCTGTATTTCCATAGAAAACTGCTTTATCATATATTAGAATTTTAAAAAGAGGGAACCTTTTATTAGTCTGATTACTGTCCATTGGAACTTCTAAAGTGTCAGTTCGCTATTACCTTCTTTGTGAGTATAACTAAAAAAATTCAGATCTTTCAGTGATTGTGAAAGTATACCAAGACACCTTTCAGTGGGTAAAAACTTTGAGACTATGAGAGTATGAATGAATTTAATTAAGGCATCGACACTAGAATTTTTTAATTAAAGTGCCGTAACTCTGGCAAAGTCATGGAGCCATAGTTCAAATTATGGGCTTTTTAAATACTGATTTCTTTGTTTAGCTTAACTCTTTCTTAATGGTTCAGACAGTTGAAGTTATTCAAGGATAAATTTAGGCAAAAAAAAAAAAAAAGTGAGGGCTGCTTTAGAATTTTTATTGTTACTTCAGGAATTTCATTGTAATTCTTTATTGTAATTCCTGAAGAGTTACTTCAGGAATTTTATTGTAATTCTTTTTCTCTTTTTGTGGTTTTAGTGCTTTTAAAAACTAAAGCATGGTTATTTTTATGTTTTTTATCAATTTAAATATTAATAATGGATATTACTTATACTTACATTGCAGCATTTGTGATGAATCCAAGATAAGCCCAACATTTTAATTTGTTGAGATGCAACAAGTATAAAGTGAGTCCTGGATTTGGAGTCAGAAAACTTGGGGTTGAGTCACAGTGTTCATTAGTAGGTACTTTACATTTCTGTAGCAGTAGCAGTAGTGGTAGTACTAGTAATGTGAGCTAAATGTTTGTAAAGTCATATGAATCGTTTGGAATCTCCTTGTCAGGATAGATGACCATGAAGCTTTTTGTGGTTAAAATACTGCTCTCTATTTATTCTGTGACAGTAGTAGTTGCATAACTCTCTGGCAAAGCCTGACTTCCACTATTAGAATTTGTTAATGTTGCCAATGTTACTTTTACCATTTTTCTCCCCTAGAATAACAACAATCTTGAAGCCTGTTGCCGAGCCCTTTCCCAGGAGAGTAGCAAATACTTATATATGGAATACCATAGTCCAGATGACAATAGGATGAATAGAAATCGCCTTTTACATATTAACCTGGGTATCCATTCTCCTAGTAGCTATCACCCAGGAGATGGAGCCCAACTTAATGGTGGTCGAACACTGGTACACAGCTCAAGTGATGGACATATTGATCCACAGCATGCAGCAGGTAAACAGCTGATATGTTTAGTTCAAGAACCACACTCAGCTCCAGCTGTTGTTGCTGCTACTCCCAACTACAATCCATTTTTTATGAATGAACAGAACAGAAGTGCAGCTACTCCTCCTTCACAGCCACCTCAACAGCCATCTTCCATGCAAACAGGAATGAATCCGTCTGCTATGCAAGGGCCTTCACCACCACCGCCACCTCCTTCATACATGCACATACCTCGGTATAGTACAAATCCAATTACTGTTACAGTATCCCAGAACCTCCCTTCTGGACAGACTGTACCAAGAGCTTTACAAATTCTTCCACAAATTCCAAGCAATCTCTATGGGTCTCCTGGTTCTATTTATATTAGACAGACATCTCAGAGTTCATCAGGAAGACAAACTCCTCAGAGTACGCCGTGGCAGTCCTCACCACAGGGCCCAGTGCCTCACTATAGCCAGCGTCCTTTACCTGTTTATCCACACCAACAGAACTATCAACCTTCTCAGTATTCTCCCAAACAGCAGCAGATCCCTCAATCTGCTTATCATTCACCACCTCCTTCTCAATGTCCTTCACCCTTCAGCTCTCCACAGCATCAAGTGCAACCTTCCCAGTTGGGCCACATCTTTATGCCACCTAGTCCTTCAACTACTCCACCCCATCCATATCAACAAGGACCTCCTAGCTATCAGAAACAGGGAAGCCATTCAGTAGCCTATCTTCCATACACAGCATCTAGCTTACCCAAAGCTTCCATGAAGAAGATAGAAATTACAGTTGAACCTTCTCAGAGACCTGGGACAGCAATTAATAGGAGTCCTTCACCCATCAGTAGTCAACCATCTCCACGGAATCAACACTCACTGTACACAGCCACCACACCACCTTCAAGTTCTCCTTCGAGAGGGATATCTAGTCAACCAAAACCTCCATTTAGTGTTAATCCTGTATATATTACATATACACAGCCAACTGGACCTTCGTGTACTCCATCACCATCTCCTCGAGTGATACCAAACCCAACTACAGTTTTTAAAATTACTGTAGGCCGAGCAACGACTGAAAATCTTTTAAATTTAGTGGACCAAGAAGAGCGCTCTGCAGCACCAGAACCTATTCAGCCCATTTCAGTGATACCAGGCTCTGGGGGAGAAAAGGGAAGCCATAAATATCAGAGGAGTTCTAGTTCTGGATCAGATGACTATGCCTACACACAAGGTAAATTTTAACCCTTTTATGAAATTTAATTTCTGGGGTGAGGGAGCAGTCTCCTATTCAAATATATTAGCTGTTTAGTTTTAATTAAATATGTAGTATTAAATGTTGGGAAGTAGCATTGCTATTAAGAATAAAGTTAGTGGCCGGGCACAGTGGCTCACGCCTCTAATCCCAGCACTTTGGGAGGCGGAGGTGGGCAGATCACCTGGTCAGAAGTTCGAGACCAGCCTGGCCAACATGGAGAAACTCCACCTATACTGAAAATACAAAAATTAGCTGGGTGTGGTGGCACGTGCCTGTAATCACCAGCTACCTGGGAGGCTGAGGCAGGAGAATTGCTCAAATCCGGGAGGCAGAGGTTGCAGTGAGCCAAGATCACGTCACTGCACTCCACCCTGGGCAACAGAGTGAGACTCTATCTCCAAAAAAAAAGAATACAGTTAGTCCTTCAGAGTCATCTATAGACTTTGTTTTAAAATATGAAAGTGTAGGCCTAATAAGGCCTTATAGTGGCCTAATAAAGCTTAGTTTAGAAAGAATATTCATAGAGTGAAAAATACAAGTGAAATGGAAATTGTCAAAAGTATAAACTACAGAGTAGGAAAGAGATTCATGGAGAATGGACTAAAGTTCATCAAATGAAAGAATTTGAATCTTTTCTATACAGGATGACCCAGAGGGCATAATGATATTTACATATAAATAATTTATAAGAAGTGGAAATAGTCATGAAGAATGTTATTGGATTAGCTAATAGTAGACCTAAATTAAGTGTAAAGAATAATTTTTAAAAAGTCTATTCAGATGGTTTCAAGATACCTGAGAATTTAGTTTTCTTTCAATATATAAGAAGGGAAGTAATTACTAGGTATGCCTGGTAGTCAGCCTGTTCAAAACACACACAAGTATAAAGAGAATCTTAGGACAGTAGAACAAGAGGGATGTTCCAGTGATGTCACTTCGGTAGCATTCAAAGAGCTAAATTAAAGCAGATATGGAGGCAGCATAGCATTAGAAAGACATGAGAGTAAATATCAACCCCAAAGTTGAATGAGTCCTTTATACATTAGCAATGCATATCGAAATTTTTCAGTCACTTGTTCAATGTTGTTCTCTGCAATGACTTTATGTATAATGCTGTAGCCTTGCTATTACATCAACGAGCAAGGATGGAGAGGTTAGCAAAGCAATTGAAACTTGAGAAAGAGGAGCTAGAGCGATTGAAGTCCGAAGTTAACAGTATGGAGCATGACCTGATGCAGAGACGGCTCAGAAGAGTCAGCTGCACCACTGCAATCCCTACGGTAAGTGATCTGTTAGGAAGTGTTAATAGGAGGGTCAAGATATTGGCTGTCAGGTCATTTACTTTTCTTTAGGTTTTATTCCTGGCAGAGTTCTGGGGATGTTGTTGTTGTTGCTGTTTTTTTAAAAACAATGGATGAAAAACGTTTGCCTTTAGTAGTTGTCGTCAAAATAATTTGATGCTTTATTTATTGATGTATGCAAATTCCATAGGCTCATCAGTATTTTCAAACACTGATGATTATAATCAAGGTATAGCATCTCATTTATTTATAAATTACTTTCTGTCAAAATAGAAATGAACAGTGCACCCTGACCAAAAACGTGATGAATTATTCTTTGTGTATTCATTTATTCTTCTAAGCATATGATATATATATTTTTTAAACATTAAAAATTATTTTTGTAAGTACATTAATTCAAATGAGTTAGAATGAGATCAATATGAATTTTGGGGAAGTGTTGATTGTAGAACATTTTAAGGCAGAGCAGTTTTGTTAAGTGTAAATAATTGTAGAAACTGAACTAACAGTATTGATTGATAGCAGTCTTAAAGGGAACTGCTCTAATGAAAAGATTCGGATAATAAATTTTTAACATGTTGGTTAATGTATATGAGTTCTAACTATCCCAAACAACTCTGAGAATTTTGAAACGTCTCAAAGTTTTGAAACATGTTTAAAATCTTGTGACTTCACAGGCTGTGATCCAACCTATCATTTCACCTTTCAACATTTAGCATTTTTGTGCATATACTTTATGAAATGTGGTACTATGCTAGATGCTTAGTACATACCTGCCAGTGAGAAAAATAGATACATCAACAGATAATTATAATACAGTGTGGTAAGTGCTGTATATATTCACGGGTAATGAGAGAAGTCATACATCAACTCGTTTCTGTGCAGATTCAATGCACTTCTCTGCTCTTACATTATCCTCCTGCTGGAATGCCCTTCTAAAAAGCTCTGCACGTGTAAATCTTGTCTGTTCTTCAAGGCTCAGCTTAACCTCTACTTTTTCCATAAAGCCTTTCCTCATTTTCCTACCCTGCCTAAACTTAGGGTAATCTCTGAGTTTACAGGTTTAGAGAAGTGGGCATACGGCAAGCCTCTTGCAGTCAGCATCTGTGCAGCCACTCCCTCATAGTGACGTTTCTACTTGAGGTTCTTGGCTTCAAAGGGGATCTGTGAATTCTCTGAAATTATATGCAGAGTTTCGTAAGTGTGTTTAATATGAGAAGTGGGTCTATAGCTTTCATCTGATTTTCATAAGATTATTACATTGAAGGAAAAAAAGGGTGAGGAACCACTGCCCTAAACAATAGACAGAGAGAAAAGGGGAAGGCATTTTAGAAGAGAAAAGAACAATAAGGTAATGAAGACTTGAAGTCGAGATGGAGAGTGACTTTCAAGAGACAGTAACTACAATTCCCTGGCATAAGCGTGAGTTTTCTGATGAGTTAACAGAGGTTAACTGGGGCTTTGATCTTGCATGCTAAGTCAAGGTGCTTGAACTTTATTCTGCTGGTAACAGGGAACAAGTGGGAGTTTTTGAGAAAGAGATTCTTGAGAAATAGGTATATTCAAGAATTTAATGATTTTTTTGTAATATTGTCTATAGTCTTCAGTATAGTCAATATTAGAAGTAAGGAAGAAGATTTTAACTACTTAAAGCCCTTGAAAATAACAAAGCTATCCTTAATGAAAAGATGATACTAATATAAATCAAATTTCTGCCTCATTTTCTCCATTTGAAATCTTAATTGAATCTTCTGATTGTGGAAGATATTGAAGGACATAACCCATATGGGAATCCACTTGTGGTTGGGTACTTTGGAATCCTTTAGGTACCCGTAGAGCATAAACAAATTTTCTTAGCATAGTAATTTTCTTTAAAATAATCGTAAGTTTTATTTAGCAACTACTTGCTGTGTGATAATCCCTGCTAAATACTATTGGTTTTTTGCTTTTCCTTGGAAGTAGAGAACTGTCTAATATAGCATAGGTTAGTACTTCAAAAAAGATTACTTCTGCATAGTTTATATCAGAGCTCTTACTGATGTATTTTTTCTTTTTCCTTTTTTTTTTTTTTTGAGACGGAGTCTCACCCTTTCACCCAGGCTGGAGTGCAATGGTGCAGTCTTGGCTCACTGCAACCTCTGCCTCCCAGGTTCAAGTGATTCTCCTGCCTCAGCCTCCCAAGTAGCTGGGATTACAGGCATGCGCCACCATATTCAGCTGATTTTTTGTATCTTTCGTAGAAATGGCGTTTCGCCATGTTGGCCAGGCTGGTCTCGAACTCCTGACCTCATGATCTGCCCACCTCGGCCTCCCAAAGTGCTGGGATTACAGACATGGGCCACCGTGCCCGGCCCCTGATGTATCTTCTTGAGAAAGGAAAGAGAAGTTGGTGAAACTGCTGTCTTGGGCTGTAATTTTGTTTTAACTTTTATTATAGAGAATTTCAAAGATACATAAAATAGTATAATAAACCCCCATGTGTAGCTATGTGTGCTAACATGCGAGAGATAAGACATTTAAGTGTGTTTCCCATGCGTTTCCATTACTGAGCCTAGAGTAAAATGGAAGACAATTGTAGTACATGGCAGAGGGACAGTTGTATATGGTGCTTGAGACAGTGAGTAACCTTTCAAGTCAGGTGCCAGTTTGAATCCTGCATCTATTTGTGTCACTCGTGTATCCTTGGATTGGTAACTTTCTCTATGCTTGTTTTCTTATCTATCAAACATGTGGTATAGTACCCATCTTATGGGATTTTTATTAGGATTATATGAGGTAATATATGTGAAGCAGTTTACACAATGCCCAACAAATAGTAAGTGTTCTTATAAAATAGGTGTTGGCTGAAAAATACTGGAAAAATTTGCTTGGGGTTTAAATACACAAATCTGAAGCATTTTGTACTTCAACTTCCTTTGAACTTGAGGAAAATATTTAAGATTCTACTTATGTAGGAAATTAATCAAGAAATAAATCATTTAGTCAGAATTCCCTTTTTGCTCATCAAGGCTCATTTGAAGAACCATGACATAGTGGAAAGAGAGCCCACATAGGCTTGGGAGTCAGAATTGCTCGAGTGCTCCCTGGCTACATCTAACTTCTCTGTGTCTGATTTTCCCTATCTATAAAAGAGAATTATAGCAAGTATATTATAATTGTTGTCAAGATAAAGAGACAGTGCATGTATGCCTGGCATGAAGTAGGTGATCAGTAGATGGCTAGCCTTATCATTGACCTTGTGTATAGGAATACCCAGTAGAGAATTGATGTTTTTGCGACTAAAGCACAGATTGCTACCTTCAAGTTTGCAAACAGAATACTTGTCAGGCATTGTGTACAAAATTGATTAGAAAGCTGCTTGCCTAATGATACTGCAGTACACATTTGTGAGCAGCTATGCAGGGGAGGGGGCTTGCAGAAACTTAGAATAGCAGTGAAATAATCTTTTTCTAAGGAGAGCAGAAGTGCAAGATACAAAATGCATGATGTTGTCTTTCCCTGAGTCTGTTATTTGCAAAGCATTGTATTAAATGCTGACAAAGGTTTCATCTCTTAGATCTATATGTAAATGAGATATAGGTGTATCTGTGAGTCTATACGTATTTGTGTGTGAAAGAAAATATAAGGCAGTAAATCAGAAGTGTTGACCAGCTAAATGGTAACAATATAGGTACTTTCAGAGTTTTGAGATAGAAATGTTCACTTTTTGCCTATAGAGTTTAAAGATGAAACAGTTTCATGGAGGAGGGGGAAATTTAAGTTTTACCTTGAAGGATACGATTTTAATATTCAGAAAGCTGCCAGTTGCCCCCTCCCTCAAGTTATTTCCCCCCATTCTTCCTGTTCCAATTAGGTTTTTGGACTACCCCACAGCTTTGAGTCCCAGATGCGTAACTGAGGCCAAGCCACCAAAGAACATCAGTGGTCTTTGACGTTGGTCTCTGCCAGCTTTGGGGAAAAAGCTTACAATTTTTTATTTTGAAATGTTAGCTACAAACATCCTGTTATCTTACAAACAACTCTGAATTATACATAGCCAATTTTGAAATTCCTCCTCCACGAAAACTGCTTGTGACAAATGGCAGTAATTTCTGAGAAACAGCTTTTTTTCCCCTCAGTTTAGTCAGAAGCTATATGAAAAAGGACATAGGAATTATACTGATAAACCCTTAGTAAGATTGGATGGTTCTACTATCTTTGGAAATTAGCCCGTTGATGAGAGTATTTTTTTTTGTTGTTTGTTTTTGAGACAGAGTCTTGCTCTGCCGCTCAGGGTGGAGTGCAGTGGTGCAGTGGAGTGGCTCATTGCAACCTCCACTTCCCGGGTTCAAGCAATTCTTGCACCTCGGCCTCCCGAGTAGCTGGGAGTACAGCTGTGCACCACCACACCCAGCTAATTTTTGTATTTTTGGTAGAGATGGGGTTTTGCCATGTTGGCCAGGCTGGTGTCAAACTCCTGACCTCAATTGATCCACTTGCCTCAGCCTCCCAAAGTGAGCCACTGTGCCCGGCCTGATGAGAGTTTATTTTTGTTATAAGCAAATGTATGGTAACTGCTTCACTGTTTAGGGCCACTATGGCTAAAACGTCTCTCTTGCCCCCAACTCGCTAAAACCTGTGGGAAAGTTCATCCTTTTCAAGTGCTTGGCTTTCCCGACAGGTTCTTCCATGTGTTCCTAGGAAGACAGCGTCTTGTTTGGAGCTCTTAACTAAATGCATTATCTTTAATTTAAATGTTCAAGTTTGTGTTTTAAACTGTTTGAATATTGCTTGATAGGCAAAGCACAAAGCATTTTACACATTAATGTCACATAGTTTCAGCCCATAGGAATATTTCTAAATGACTTTTTTTGTTCCTCTAGCATTCTGTGAAATTGTAGCTCTTATATTCTACCTTTTATCACTTATTTTAAACTTTGATACCTGCTTATTTAATGGACATTCTCAGTTATTCTGATAATACCTCCTAACATCATAAGATCTTACATTTTTATGAATTAAGATATCCTTTCTGCTGCTGATTTTTCTTCACTGGTATATTAACATATTTAGCGTTTAGCAAAGTACATGTTTTTAACAGAATAGGATTTTGTCCTGTCTTCCTGTAGTAGCAGATATTTAATTTTTTACTTTATATGTTATAGTAAAATCCCCCTAGTAATTAATAAATACCTGAGCTGTGTTGAAAGTTTCAGTATTTCAGCCTCTAAGATTCTAAACTTTGACTTTTTTACTGTACATGTATAAATAGTAAAGAAATTAAGAATACCATGGGAAGTAAAGGCTTCCAAAAAGCTTTATTGAATGGAAGATTAGGACTTCCTTTACATTTCAGTGTCTCATATGTACCCCTAAAGGCCTAAGCAGTGGGCTGGCCTGAAGAGGTAGAGGCAGAAGAAAACACAGTTGGGGGGAAAATGGAATTCATTTGTTCCTGAAATTTTCATGCACTAGAGTAACTGCCTCCTTCATTCTAGAAAAAAGATGACAAAAATATTTATATATGAATTTATATAGTAGTCTTTCATATAAATCCTTGCTCTACCTATTGCTAGCTTTATAACTTTGGGAAAATTATATAACCTCTCTGTGCCTCAGTTTCCTCATCTATAAATTGGGCACAATATTAGTACCTACCTTAAAGGATTGCTAAGAAGAAGGAATGAGAGAATTCTGGTAAATACCATACTGTTGTAATTTTTATCAGGCTTGATAAAACTAAGATCATTTACATTATTTGTTTAAAAGGTTGATTCTTACAGTTTTCATTACCGTGAAAACATAGAAACAAAATATTCTCAATGCTCTATTTAATAAAAATGGTAGTATCTTGTATGGTAGAACACAGTCCACTATGCAGCTCGCCACTTTATATTCAGATTTTGTTTATATGTGGCCATTTTGATGTCCCCATTTTACCCAACTATTGCTTTAAAAACATACACAGAGGACTTCTTAAACATGCCCTCTTATGGACTAAGGCCGTATTCTTGGTAATACCCAATCATTACAATTAACGTGAAACGCAGTTCTTAAATGTTGGCCTTGATAATGACTTTCCCACAATTGCTATTTTGGGTCCTTTCTTACTAGCCTGAGGAAATGACAAGATTGAGAAGCATGAACAGACAACTCCAGATAAATGTTGACTGTACACTGAAAGAAGTTGACCTCCTTCAATCTAGAGGTATAGACTTGATTATTTGGTAAACCATAAGTAATAGTGTGGTATTTTAAGCTGCTTAAATAGCAATAACTTTGGTTTTGTAGATATGAGAGACAGTTTTTATCCGTGATAAGATTACAGTCCTGGCAAAGAGATCCCCCTGCCCCATGGTCATGGATCAGATTTGGGGATGAAAAAATAGTTTTACTTTGGCAATTTCATCAAGTTCTTATTTAGACTGTTCTATGTTGTTACTTTGCATTTATCCTCTTTTTGTCATTTACTGTGAATATTTTATAAATTGATGGGTTTTAATTCTAAAACTTAGTAGAGTACATATTATATGATAGACATCTAAAATATCTGTAAAAAATAGGGATTCCAAATCAGAGTGTCAGATTTCTCAGTTTTAAAATAAACTGTTCATGTATTTTTCATGTTATGTTATGTGAAAACATTCAACTATAATCATAGTTTTAGTTTTTTGGATTTTTTTACAGAAGTATACTACAGCAGAAGCTCTCTTAAACTGACTTTCATTTACCCAACTCACCAGATTAGAGATGGTCTTCATTTTCTGTGGAAAATATACTGACTGATGTCCACAGCTGCTGCATACTTTTGACTAGTAGGCTGCATTCTGGTAGGCCCATGAACATTGCTCCCATTGGTTGAATTGTCTGCTTACCAAGAGTTCATTCTGTCCCCAAACCTGTTATGCCAGTTATTGTATTTCTGCAACTTAATGTTTCATAAACTGACATGAAGGAGAAAGCTCCTGTTCCATGAAAGCCAAAGGCAAATCACTCAAAAAAAGAAGGACTGTGAATTAGATATGGGTGAAAACAACTGAAAAAAGGTTAAGGGTGAAAATCATGTAAGTCTAAAAGGATTCTATACTCAAATTGCGTTATAAGTGTAGTTAGCATCTTTCTTGCTCCATTCTAAAGCAATCAAAATTATAGATGAGGGTTCAGCAAACTAGGGCCTGTTGCCTGTTTCTGTGAATAAAAGTTTTAGTGGAACGATAGCCATGCCCATTTGTTTACATATTGTCTGTGGCCGCCTTTGAGCTTCAGCAGCACAGTTGAGTGCTTGCAACAGAGACTGTATCACAGGTCCTCAAAGCGTAAAATATTATCTGGCCCTTGACAGAAAAGGTTTGCCAACCTCTGCTGTAGGTCATCATGGGTGTGGTTTATGTAAGAAATACAATATGGAACTCCAGCCAATAGACACATAAAAATTAGGCCTTTGTCTAACTAACTAACTTTAAAATATAGCTATATACAAGTGTTTTGTTACATTAAAGTTGATGTGTAATTTTTCTTAACAATTCTGTGTATTAATCAGCTTCCCTGCCCCCCACCCATCCCCACACTTACTTTTCTTGATTATGGCAGCTAAGAGAGTTTCTACAGTGTTTCAAGAGTATGTAATAAAATACCTCACTGCCATTTATAGGCAAGATTAAACAAACAGTAGGCTGGGCGCAGTGGCTCATGCCTGTAATCCCAGCAGTTTGGGAGGCCAGGGCAAGAGCATCAGTCAAGCTCAATAGTTTGAGACCAGCCTGGGCAACATAGGGAGACCCTACCTCTACAAATAATTTTTTAAAAATTAGCCAGGTGTGGTGGTGTGTGCCTGTGGTCCTAGCTACTTGGGAGGCTGAGGTAAGAGGATCACCTGAGCCTGGAACGTCAAGGCTGCAGTAAACCTTGATCGTACCACTGTACTTCAGCCTAGGCCAAGTCCAGAAAGAGACTCAGTCTAAAAAACAAAAAAGAGAGAGATTAAAGATTAGAGGCAGGTGAACTCCAAAGACACGGAATTATCTGAACAACATACAGAAGCAAATTTGAATGTGAAAATTAAGCAGTCTACTCAGGTATCCTTAAAGTTCTTTTCAGACGCCTAGTCATTCTATAGCCCACTTACTTGAAGCAGTCAAAGAATTACTATGCATAATGTAGGGGTTACATAAACTATTGCTACTATATTTTAGAAGATTGCATCAATTTTTTTACTTGTGTGGTCTTTGAAGCAAAACAAAAACCAGTAAAACATTTGGTTAGGATACTTATAGTAAGGCTTTTGTGATCTAGAAATTAGAACATCAGCTGTAACAAGTAATTGAAGAAATACATATGCAGCTTTTTAAAGCATAAAAAGATCCAATTAATACATCAAATAGCATAGTGGCTTTTATGAGCTATCACAGCAGTTATTTTCAGAAAATTATCTTCAAACAGCATATTCAAGTGGATAAAACATTTGTGAAAGGGTCTGCAAGGGAAACCACTCTTAAAGTGTTATAAGCAAAGAGCTGTGTTTTTGGTCTGCATAGATACTTAGGCATTTCTAAATCTCTTTTCATAAGGAATCTAAATGTATCCATTTTATACTAAATTCTACTCTTCCACACTCCAGAAAACTTATACTGAGTTTCCAATGTAAACTTTTAAGCTAGGGAAGGAATCTAAACCTTTTTTGGTGGTCGCGGGGGAGGCAAGGGAATAAGCATTTAGAATAGATGCAAATCAGTACATGATTTGATGAAAATCAGCTTTTTTGTGATTTTTGGTAAGGAAAACTTGTTGGGGAAAAAAAAAGTAGATCTGGAAATCAAGAGATTTAATATATTTAAACTATCAGTATCAGTACCATACAGCATCTTCTATAAATAAGTATGGCTACAGTTAACTGTAGTTGTTTAGAACAAGCAGAGCATAGTGATAGGTTCACAGAAGTGAAGGCAGGAACCAAAACTGGCACTAGATCAAAACCAACCTTGGAAGAGTCACAGCAGGAAATGTGGCTGAAAGATAGACATTAGACCAAGGAATGAACATTTTAAGACAGGTGAAAATTTTGTGGCAAGACAAAATTCTCAGGTACTGTTTTAAGATTCTCCTTTTCTTGAAAAGGAGAATACATAAATTGCTGATGTTATTTCACATTTATTGAGGTTGCTTAGTTGTCTCAAAATATAACTTGATTAATCCTTGTAAATGTTTATATTTGGCTTTTGCAGTTGTTCAATTTATAATGGATAAATTTGTAAGGTAAATTATGAAAAATATGAAAGTAAGCATTCACTATTTAAGTGTTCTTTCTCATGGTTTGCTCATTAAAAATCAAAACAAGCAGAAAGAGAAAACAGTTCATCCATCCTTTCATTTCTCTTCTTCATTTATCTCCCCAAATGCCCCACATGCTTAATCCTGCCCAAGGAAACTAGCCTTACAATTAGAAAAATATTTCTTTAGGTGTGATGCATTGTAGACATATATCTGTGTAGTGGTTTTCTTGGACCTTTTCTCATAGTAATGAAAACACAATTTCATTGGGAGGATAGGATTATGTAATGAGTTTTGAAATCCTGGTAAACATTTTTTCCCTTATGTATTTTATTTACATATTTTCTTTTAAAAAAATCAAATAATAGGAAAAAGAGTTCTTAAATTCCTGATGAATGTACTTTCTTTATAGGAAACTTTGATCCAAAAGCCATGAATAATTTTTATGACAACATAGAACCTGGCCCAGTTGTACCACCCAAGCCATCTAAAAAAGGTGAGTATGAAAATGTCACAAATATGATGTACATAAATATCAAAATAATTTGGGAGTTCACATTTATATCTGAAGAAATTTTCACTAGAGGTTAACTTGTGCAGCATGAATAAAGTTACCATATTTTAATATTTTTATATTTTTGAGACAGGGTCTCATTCTGCTGTCCCAGCTAGAGTGCAGTGGTTTGATCATGGCTCATTGCAGCCTTGACCTTCTGGGCTCAAGCAATCCTTCTGCCTCTCAGCCTCCCAAGTAGCTGGGACTATAGACACACACCACCATGCCCAGCTAATTTTTTTTATTTTTTGTAGAGATGGGATCTTACCATGTTGCTTACACTGGTCTCAACAAATATACCATATTGATGTTAATGTGGCAATAATGAAATGTCCCCAAACTTTAATTTTTAAAAAGTACTGAAATTAGTAAGTCTTAGAGTTATTGTCAGAGGTAATTAAATGGAATACATAATTTTTACAAACAGAAGTTGAAACACTGTATTACATAGTTAACATTGTAAATTTACTTAGCATTGTAAAAATTATAACGCTAAAAGAAAGATAATTCTCATAAAATAATGAGGATTTTAAAGGTCAAATGTTAGAATTGAAAGTTAGATCTGCAGTAGACTTAAGATTATTTTTCAGACAACAAAAGAATCCCTGGGTACTCAAAAGAGGAACATAGCAATTCATAGCAACTAGGAGTTTTCCCATCAAGAACAAAATAAATCCTACATAACCAAGGTTTGAAAGAATCATTTTTGGATGATTATTACATAGAAATGATTTAATATTAAAGATAGCAAATGTGTTATTTTTTATGTACCAGATGTTTAATTGGCATTTCCGTATCTTAAAAAATTAATTTTAATTGAATTTACATGTTGAGTCATTTAGGCTGGACATAGTGGCTCATGCCTGTAATCCCAGCACTTTGGGACGCCGAGATGGGCAGATCACATGAGGCCAGGAGTTCAAGACTAGCCTGGCCAACGTGGTAAAAACTCCATCTCTACTAAAAATACAAAAATTAGCCAGATGTGATGGCGCATGCCTGTAATCCCAGCTACTCGGGTGGCTGAGGCACGAGAATCACTTGAACCCCAGCAGGTGGAGGTTGCAGTGAGCCAAGATCACGCCACTGTACTCCACTTTAGGCAACAGAGTGAGACCCTGTCATTTATTCATTAATTCATAAATAGTCATTGAAGATAGATTAACTTTCTGCCTCATTCCTAATATTCTAATCATTTTTGCCTTAAGCAACTCAAGGTAGATTGATCACAAAAATACACAGAATAGTGGAGAATGCCTTATTTTTTAAGAAAATTTCCAGGGAGTATAACATTTAACATCTCATCAGACTTATTTTTAATTAAGGAAAGTAGAAATTCTATCTAAATAATACTACCTGACCTAATTGCTTAAATTTTGTTTGAATCATTTTCTACATATATTAAACAGAGTGGGTTTTTTTTTTTCTTTTGTTTTGTTTTCTTTTTGAGATGGAGACTCACTTGACACGTCACCCAGGCTGGAATTGCAGTGGCACAATCTCAGCTCACTGCAACCTCTACCTCCCAGGTTCAAGCCTTTCTCCGGTCTCACCCTCTTGAGTAGCTGGGATTACAGGCGCCCACCACCATGCCTGGCTAATTTTTGTATTTTTAGTAGAAACAGGGTTTCACCATGCGAGGCTGGTCTTGAACTCCTGACCTCAAGTGACTTTGCCTCCCAAAGTGCTGGGATTGCAGGTGTGAGCCACTGCACCTGGCCAAAAAATAGTATATTGATTTCTAAAAAATGTTACAAAGAAGAATCTTAGTGGATGACTGCCAAGTGCCAGATTTGGCACTTTGGCAGCATTATGTGCAGTTTCATGCTGAAAGTCATTGAGGTGTATATTTATCATTGATCAATTTAGTCTTTTGGGGTCATAAAATCTGTCTTTAAACTTGATTTTGTCTGAAATGTCTTCAAAAGAAGTATCGCCAGACAAATTTTAGTTAATTGATTCAAGGAGCTGTCTTGGCGGAATTGCCCTATCTAAGGGAGTGCATTGGAAAGTTTTTATCCTGGAAAGAGGACCAAGTTAATTAGAAATGGGAGAAAACATGTCCACCATGAGCCATCCATCAGCATAAACTCTCTATAGGTATGGTGTATTAGTCAGTTTTCACGCCGCTGATAAAGATAAATGATAAATGATCTAAAATTCTACCTTAAGAACCTAGAAAAGAACAAAGTAAAAACAAATTAGAAGGTAAGATAAGTCAGTGAGATAGAAAACAGAAAAAGTTAACACAGCAAGAGTTTGATCTTTGAAAAGATAAACAAAATCAATAAACTTCAACATAGACTGATCTATAAAAAAAGAGAACACAAATTATCACAATCAAAAATGAAAGACAGGTTATCCATTACAATGATAATAAGGGAAAGTGATGGGCATCTTTATGCTAGTAAGCTTGCCACCTTAGATAAAGTGGAGAAATTTCCTGAACGATATAATCTACCCAAACTGAAAGCGAGATGAAACAGTAAATATTTATATATATATATATGTATAAAGGAAACTGAATCTACTATTAAAATTTTCCCCACAAAGACAACTCTAGATCCAGGTGGATTCATTGGTGGGTAAATTCTACCACATATTTTAGAAAGAAAAATTACCAATCTTCCACAAACTCTGAGAAAATACAGGAGGGAATGCTTCCCATATTTCTGTTTTGTTTTTTCATTTTCTTTTCATGTTACTGAGAGGAAGTTGCAGAGATTTTCAGTATACCTCCAGCCCCTACAAATTCAAAGCCTCCCCCATTATCAGCATCCTACACCAGAGTGGTATGTTTGTTACCATTGATGAACTTATATTGAGACCTCATAATCACTCAAAGTCTATAGTTTACATTAGGGTTCACTGTTGTACCCCATCTTTTTTTATGGAGCTAGCAGAACTCTGATTCCAAAACCTGGTAAAGTTATGTATCTGCCCCTCGTGAACATAAAAACAAAAAATACATAATTTTGTTGTTTTCTATCTCATTTACTTACATTCACAACATATAAAAATAAAGATAATACATCATGACCAAGTTGAGTTTGGCTTAGGAATGTAAGCATTAAAAAAACAACCAGTGTAATTCACCATATTAAAAGGGAGAAAAAGCATATGATCGCTTCACCAGATACAGGAAAAACATTTGACAAAATTCAACCTCCATTCCTAATAGACAAAAACTTTTAACAAATTAAGAATAGAAGGGAACTCTTTCAGTCTCATAAAGGGCATCTTTCAAAAACCTTTAGCTACCATTATTACTTAAATAATGCAATCCTGAAAGCACTAACATTGGGAACAAGGCAAGGAAGTCTATTCTCACCACTTTTATTCAACATTGTACCTGGAGTTCTTAGCCCATGCAGTAAGAGGAAAAAAAAGCATAAATATTGGAAAAGAAGAAATAAAACTATATATACTACAGATGACAATTATTTTTAAAATCCTAAGGGGACTGAAAAACTATTAGAACAAATGAATTTAACAAGGCCTCAGGATGCAAGGTCAACATATAAACATATTTTTACAGTATCAGTAAACAATTAGAAAATAAAATTTAAAAGATAATTTCATTTACAATACCATCAAAAACCATTTAACACTTAGGAATAAATTTATCCAGAGATGTATATGTTGAAAACTATGAAATATTGCCAAAAGATATTTAAGAAGACTTAAGTAAATGTAGTGATATACCGTGTTCATAACTGAATCAATATTTTTGAGATACCTGTTCTTACAAGATTGATGTGTAGATACAGTATAATACCAATATAACTCCATTAGGTGGTGGTGCTTTTTAAATTAACAAACTATCTAACTCATATGGGAATACAGAAAGTCCTAGAACATCCAAAACTATCTTGAAAAAGAACAACCAGAAGTCTTAGACTGGCTTGGTACAATGGCTCACACCTGTAAATCTAGCATTTTGGGAGACTAAGTCAGGAGGATCACTTGAGCTCAGGAGTTTGAGAACAGCCTGGGCAACATAGTGAGACCTCATCTACAAAAAAATTTAAAAATTAGCCAGGCGTGGTAGTGCTCACCTATAGTCCTAGCTATTTTGGTGGCTGAGTCAGTAGGATTGCTTGAGCCCAGGACGTTGAGGCTGCAGTAAGCCCGTAATTGTAGAACTATACTCTATCCTGGGTGACACAGCAAGACCCTGTCTCAAGGAAAAAAAAAAAAAAAGAAGTCTTAGACTAACTAACTTCAGGACTTAGTATAAAGCTACAATGATCACAGTGTGATATTGGTATAGGAATAAAGAAATAGATCATTGGAACAGAATAGAGAGCCCAGATGAACACCCCCCAGTCACACTGTCAGTTGATATTTGACAAAAGCACCAAAGCAATCAATGGAGAAAGGAATGTTTTTTCAACAAGCAAAGCTGGAAGAACTGGATATACATATGGAAAAAACACACAGTTGGATCTGTAGCTCACCTCATACAAAAATATTTGAGGTAGGTCATATACCTAAGTATAAAAGTTAAACTATAAAGCTTCCAAACAAAACAATATCTTTGCAACTTAGGTATAAAAGTTTTTAGACAGGTCACAGGAAGCAATAAAAAGAAAAACAATTGATAAATTAGTCTTCATTAAAGTTCAGCACTTCTGCTCATCAAGTGACACTATTAAGAAAATGAAAAGGCAGACCACAGACTGGGAGAAAATATTTCTAAAATATGTATCTGATGAAGGATGGTATCCAGAGTATATAAAGAATTTCTACAATGCAGTAATAAAAATACAAAGAACTCCATAAAAAAGGGTAAAACACTTGAACAGACACTTGACAAAGGAATATATATAAGACCATGAAAAAAGAAATTTTCCTGAGGTAATGAGATGGATCTGCTGCCAGGATCCTGTACAGTCAGATTGTGGTTTTCTAGCAATGGTGTTATTAGTGTTAATATGTCATCCTGAGGCCAGCGTGGTGGCTCACGCCTGTAATCCCAGCACTTTGTGAGGCCCATGTGAGAGGATCACTTGAGATCAGGAGTTCAAGACCAGCTTGGCCAACATGGTGAAACCCCGTGTCTACTAAAGATATAAAAATTAGCTGGGCCTAGTGGTGTGTACCTGTAATCCCAGCTACTTGGGAGGCTGTGGCACAAGAGTCACTTGAACCTGGGAGGCAGAGGTTGCAGTGAGCCGAAATCACACCACTGCACTCCAACCTGGGTGACAGAGCGAGATGCTGTCTCAAAAAAAAAAAAAAAAAAAGTCATTTTGCCTTCTGTCTTTGGGACCAACACCATGTATTTGAGGTGGGAGGTTCCTGTTTGGTATCCTCCTCAGCTGGGAATTGAGCAAGGCTTGCATTAATATTCCATGACGTGGTTTCATTAATATCAAGCTTCATCTAGCTCTCTACAAGTACCTTTACACTAAAAAGACTTTGTTTTTGTTTTGAGACAGGGTCTTGCTCTGTTGCCCAGGCTGGAGTGCAATGGCCTGATCATAGCTCATTGCAGCCTCGACCCTCCAGGCTCAAGCCATCCTCCTGCCTCAGCCACCTGAGTAGCTGGCACTACAGAGGCACACCACCACACCTGGCTAATTTTTGTATTTTTTGTGCAGACAGGGTTTCTCCATGTTGCCCAGGCTGGTCTCGAACTCCTGGGCTGAAGCGATCTTGCTACCTCAGCCTCCCAAAGTGCTGCGATTACAGGCATAAGCCATGGTTCTCGGCCTACAAGACTCTTTTCTATGGCTCATTTAACCCAAATACAGTTTGCTAAAACTGATAGTCCCTTAGAGTTAGTTGTAATGGGATTTTGGTTACAATTTCTTAAATAGGTATCGAATGCTCAATGTGTAGCTTGATGATGTAGATAGATGCTTGATGTTACAAAGGGAAAACACGACTCCTACCCCAAGCAGTTGATACTCTACATCTGTACACTTTTAATAACAAGTAGACTAGGAAGCCATCTAAAACAGTAATCTTCACTATAAATGAATTTCTATTTTAGAAATTTAGTAGTTGTAATTCTGTAATAACATATATTGTTGGTGAAAGTATAAATGGTTCTGTTATATGCCAAATCGTCTTTAACTTGTTTTTTATCTTTTTCTGTTAAAACTTAGAAACAGTCAAACTTGAATTAAATTCTGTAATTTTTTGGTAAGCCTTTTCGTCACAGATTTATAAAAGCTATTCAGTTTTCTCCATAAAATCAAATTTTTCCATTAAGCACTTGCAGATTCTCATTTTGTATTTGAAACTAAATCAGCCCTTTCTAAAAGTACATATAGTTTAGCACAGATTGGTTTGCAGTACCACACAAATAAAAAAAGAATACACCAGTAAAACACATATTACTGGTAGAATAGGTTTACTGGTTTGAATAAATGCCTTAGAGTTATTACAGATATATACCAGAAATCCATGTGGAATATAGTTTATCTGAATAGCAAGTGTGATAATTAGAGAAAGAATGTGAGGGAGATAGAAGGAAAGAGAAAGAGACAGAGGGACAAGCCTTTTTGGAATGGACTTTGTAGTTAAGCAATACAGTGTGTACATGCACTCTTCAGTGGGCTTAGAAAGTCTCCCAGCCCTTACTAGTAACTCAAACAGTGGCGGATTGGACTTTGTAGTTAAACAATACAATGTGTATGTGTGCTCTTCAGCGGGTTTAGAAAGTCTCCCCAACCCTCATCACGGTAACTTGTACAGTGGCAAGCACACTGACCTTGATGTCCCACGATCTGAGCACTTGTCCTGGTCATCTTGGCCACCTGACCTTGTTCAGACTCAAGCTGAGCACCACAGAGGGAAAATCCAGCCAAATACTCCGAAAGTTGTAAGAGTTAATGAGATAAGGCATGTGACTCTATAGAAGTACTTTGCAAATCTGAGAAACAGAACTTTACCTTATTCTTTGGAGCCTAAGAAGGCATTCACTCTCCTTTTGTTTACTCTGACAGTGGAGTGTTTAAGTACCTGAGCACCGTGCTTTGAATTCTGGAGCAGTGGTTTCCAAAGACGAGTTGTACTGTGGGCTCAGAATTGATTAGAAAATGCAAGATCTTCTTTTGGTTCCTAAGGGCAAATAATATAAAGGCTGCCATTTTTCATTTTTAACACAAAGGGTTGCTTACTGACAACCTATACATTTATAGAAACAATCTTCTAGCAAGATACTAGGATGCCTGCAGTTATTGTCTGTGTTTCAGAGTGTCTACTGGGCTTCAGCACACATAGGTAATTGGAATTCATGAAATGATTTGGGAGCATGTGGTTGTCAGTACATAATATATCGAGTTCTGATCTTTCAAGTACTGTTTTTTTTTAAAATATCCACCAGACATGGTGGCTCCTGCCTATAATACCAACACTTTGGGAGGCTGAGGTGGGAGGATCACTTGAGGCGACGAGTTTGAGACCAGTCTGGGCAACATAGTGAGACCCTATCTCTACAAAAAATAAAATTTAAAAAATTAGCTGGGCATGGTGTTGGCATGCACCTGTAGTCTTGGCTGCTTGAGAGGCTGAGGCAGGAGGGATCACTTGAGCCCAGGAGATCAAGGCTGCAGTGAACCATGATTATGCCACAGTACTCCAGTCTAGACAGCAGAGCAAGACACTATCTCAAAAAAAAAAAAAAAAAACAAAAAAAAACTGTCATTTTCATCACATTTCATCATTATAATAGCCTTACTGTATGGATAGTGCCCATAATGTTTAAATTACTGCCTAAGCAGATAATTGCTAAAGTATAATTTCCCAAATTTTGCTTTCACATTGACATTTATTTGCTATCACTGAGTTGTACCCCTAATCTACTAAAAAGTAGAAAACAGTGAAATAGGGCATTTGTTCTAAGAAATGGGAGATGTAATTAGAGAAGGTGGGAAAGGTTGTAAGAATCATTGCTCTGTATAGGTTGTAAAAGCAGTATTAAATATGGTACCTGCCCTTGCTGAAGGTAACATGAAGTAATAGGAAGGGTAAATGCACTCAGCTGTGTGGTTGCATGAAAGATCTTGTGAGCCTGTTCACTCTTGCAGTTGAAAGACTGGATCACTTCTTTCTGGCTTTGCTTCTTCTTACACAGACTCCTCAGACCCCTGCACAATTGAGAGAAAAGCCCGAAGAATTAGCGTGACCTCCAAAGTACAGGCAGACATCCATGACACCCAGGCAGCAGCTGCAGATGGTTTGTACTTGTGTGTCCAGAGTTTGTGCAGACCAAAGACACATGTTAATCCATGTAGAATTATAAGTAAAACCATACCTTTATTTTTTGCTTTAAAAAAGTACCTATACTGGGCCAGGCGCGGTGGCTCATGCCTGTAATCCCAGCACTTTGAGAGGCCAAGGCGGATGGATCATGAGGTCAGAAGATAGAGACCGTCTTGGCTTACATGGTGAAACCCCATCACTACTAAAAATACAAAAAATTAGCCATGTGTGGTGGCAAGCACCTGTAGTCCCAGCTACTCGGGAGGCTGAGGCAGGATAATCACTTGAACCTGAGAGGCAGAGGTTGCAGTGAGCTGAGATCGCACCACTGCATTCCAGCCTGGGCAACAAGAGTGAGACTCAGTCTCAAAAACAAAAAAATTTTACCTATACTGAGTTTCTAAGGCTGTGCTGTGCAATAGAAATACAATGCAAGCCACATATATAATTTAACATTTTCTAGTAGCAAAGATGAAATTAATTTTAATATGTTTTATATAATACAGTATATACAAAATATTATTTCAATATGAAATCAATATAAAACTTTCAGTGAGATGTTTTACATCCTTTTATTTTTATACTAAGTCTTTGGAATCTGGTGTATATTTTACACTTATAGCAACATTGAGTTTTAGAGCATGTCTATTAAAAACCAACAACAGTAAGATAGGATTTTTTTAAGTGTTAGGTTTTTGGACATATTGTTTTTTTAAAAGGGAAAGACAAAAGAGGTCCTTTTCTGAAAATGGCATAGTAAACATTTTTCTTCTAACAGAAGGCTTTAACAGTGTGCTTTTTATTCCTCCATGAGACAAAAAACTGTATTAAATCTACATGTTTTGGAGTCATGAGCCAAAAGACACAGGTGGGTGATAATGGCAGTTAAAAAGCAAGAGTTGAAGCAAGAGAAACAAGCCCATCTCCTATTTATATCATAGGAAGCAGCTGTAATATTGTAAGGCTAAGATCACCTTCCTGATTGAGGCTGAGCATTATCATACCTTGGAGTAAGGTTCAGGGTCTAAAATTCAGTTCTCTTTACCCCTTGGGGGATATTATGCCATTTGTCATATGAGGCAAATTGATAAACTAGAAGTCAGCTTGTTAATTTCCAGTGGAAGACATGCCTAGCCCAAAATAGTAGCTGACAAAGCTTCTCTAGATCTGTTTCTTTTGTTACCTATTTAAAAAGGTATTGCTTACCTCATTTCCAGTGCGTAGTGACCATTTCCAGTTATTCCAGATTCCAGGGTGAATTCCATCTGGAGATCTTTAGTCTCCAATTCATTGACCTCAGTCTCAATAGGGACTGTTTCCTAAAAGGCAGAATTTATAAGTTAACTCTAGATTGCAGAGAGCTTTTTTGAGCACAAAGCCAGAGGAAATGAGGACCTAAGAGAAATATAAGTTTGGCTTTCTTTATAAAATCCTGGACACCAACATAAGGTTGCCAGGTATGGGCATTTTAAAAACCTGATATATGAAGGATTTTTAATGTCAAAAATGTAGGAAAGAATATGAGAATAAAAGTCTTTCATATCGAATGAATTTAGCTGTATGAAAAACGAACTGTAGAATCTTTCTCTTTTCACTGTTTTGGGGAAAACTTTGTTATGAACTGCCACTGCTATTTATGAACCAATAATATAAAATACATGCATATTGTAGAGCTTAAGTTGTCATGGAAGAAGGCACACATTTAGTCAGATGTTTAATGTAGTGTGGATAATATTATACTATAGAAAGGAAAAGTCAAGGTGGGCTGAAGTCAGGAAGAACTTACAGAGGTGACAGAATTTAACATGCTGTAGAACATTTATTTCTCTTTTTTTTTTTTTCATTTCGCTGGAATAAAGCATAACTACTATTTATGGGTAATGAACTAGAAAGGCAATCTATTTTGGACATATATGTATCTTCTTATAGCCAAAAAAAAGGTAATTAGAACAAAGTAAAAAATACACTTTCTGTTCAACTATGCATTTCTAGTAGATATGTTTACTAATTGGTTTACATATTAAAGTAGGCAATCACCTCCCTTGCTTTTTGTGGTATTTTTCTTTTTAGTTGGGATTATACTTGGAAAAAGGTTAATCTATTTACTTTCCCCCTCCCTCTCCTCCTTAATCCTAACCTCCCTCAGAGCATCTAACTGGCTCCATACAAAGTCCTCGGACACAACCTCGAGATGAAGACTATGAAGGGGCTCCATGGAATTGTGATAGCTGCACCTTTCTTAACCACCCAGCACTAAATCGCTGTGAGCAGTGTGAGATGCCACGGTACACCTGAATTCAGAAAAGTCTGCACCAGGTTGAAAGTGAAACTGAGCACCACCAGAAGAAAAGGAAACCTCGGGACTCTATTCATCCACCCAGCCTTTCATTTTCAATTGCACAGCGGGGAGGAGGAATGGCACTGTGGTCATTGTGCTCATGAAAGGAAAAATAGGGAGGTTTTTTTTTCTCCTTTCTTACCTCACTACAGAGTGAGAGATAGAAAGGGATACTTGAAACTGGGAACGGATTCACTGCTGAAAGAATGTACACACAAAAGTCAAGAGCTCTTCTGTGGAATCCCAATTGTTAAAGTTACTGCTGAGTGACCCTTATTTTTTAAACTAGAACGTTGAATCATGGTATGAAATATTACAGTTTATGCAAACTGTGAATTCCCAGAGCAGACTTACCTGGTCACCGCTCTGTGGAAAACCAAGGCTCCGCATGCTTCTTCCCATTGCTTCGTGCTAAAGAGGACAATGGGAAAAAGCACCTAGAATTTTTTGGGGGGGCAAATTAATAAGGGTATTTGTAATTGCTGCTTTTTTCAGGGGTAATTTCCAACACACATACATGCACACAAACAAAATATTTTAAAATGTGATTTGTAGCAGTCAGGAACTAGGCATATCATGCCTTTTGTTGAAAAGTACAATCAGAGGTGGTAAGATCCCTTTGGCTTGTACAGTGATTCATCAAGCTCTATCAACACTGGTAACTAAGACCTACTTATGCCACATAAGAGATGCATTTTTTTAAGTTACTGCATGCTTTTATTAAGGCCATTGGTTTTCAAAATAACAAACAAGTCCTTGCAAAGTATGATTTTATAAATGATATTCTCGTAAAACTGCGCTTTGCCAGTAGCACAGTGAATGTATGCCAAACGCAAGTCCATTCCAAAATCCATTTGGAAATCTTGAGCTCAGCTGTGGTTCTTAAACTTTTGCAGTTCCATAGGGACTTTTGTTTTTTTTCCCCCTCCTTCCAATTTTGTGATAAATAATTCATGATGTTTACAGCACAGATAAAACTTTGTGCCATAATCCTAATTTAGCTGAGAAGAAATCAATATTAGCTGTTGAATAAAGACTTACTTGCACTTATGTTAATAAACCAATGTGAGGGGAATTACAGTTGGCCAATAACAAAGTTGCACACTGCATTATTTGGGAAGCAAGAGAAAGATAGTCAAAAATTATTCAGAGAAAGGAGAATATAGAGGACTTTGAAACAAAGAACTTTTAAACTTTAACGTAACTGTATCTAGAGGTCAGCTGAGTTTGTACAGGCAGTTCAGGTAATTTTAAAGCACTCCTTATTTGTGAAACAGAACTTCAGGGTGTGGATAACTGAAGAGATATAAAATCATGTGACTCACCAGGGTGCATCACTGGAAACTTAATGATAGCACATTTAATTGAGGTCTCTGACATTGTTGGAGTTCCTTAGCTCAGAATTGGAGTTTTGGAATCTCCCCTCATTTTGGTGAGTATAAACAGCAATAAAGTTAGTGGGTTCTCTCATCCTAAAGGATTTTACCTGAGGATATCATCTTAGGAATATCCATCCACTCTCCCATCAGGTTCCTCCCCCAACCCCCATACACACACACACACCCTTCTAACTTAGCAGTAATCTCTGGCAGACCTGGAAAAACAAGCTGCTCTTAATAGCATAATGAAACCAAAGGCGTAATAATTCATCATAGCTTTCCGTCAGAATCATAATTTCACACTCTGCCTACAGCTTTGAAAACATTTTTTCATATGTGAAAAATTCCCCAAAATATATCCACTTGTCTCCCGAAGGAAGCATGGTAATTACACTGATAAAACATCTCTCATAAAACAACTGTGGCAAAACTGTGAAAATAACAGTGAGAAAGCAGATGGGCTTAAAAGCATGGTCCCCAAAACAATGTTCTTTAAAGGTTTTTGTAACACTGGTCTCTGTCTCAATAACAGTCTAGCCGTCCTACTGTTCTGTAATATGCCTTTGCCTTTGTATGGTTTCATATCTCTTTAGTGATGGTCGACCCCACTTGGTTTTAAGTTACAATTTAGGGGGAAAATATATATATACTGCTTGGTGTCCTAGCTAAAAGGTTTACCAGTATTCATAGTGATATGCTGAAGTGGAAGCAATTAACTTGGCAGTTGTCAGTTGAAAATGAAAGTAGCATGTCTGAAAACAGTCTGATGCTTTATAAAACCATGTAGATGACTTTAAAACTATTGCATGAAAATACATCAAGGTTAATAAGCTGTTATACAGTAGATGCATGGTTTCAATCCTTTGGTGATATATCTAGTCAATCATTGTTTTCACCTGCCAGGAAAAGAGAGCAGACAGTCTATTTGATAGGTGTAAAGGGTGGGGTATGCGGTAATCAGATTGATTTTAAGGAAGTTTTATACATGTTTTTAATTGTGCACAAGTTTCATATGCCAACATAGGCAAAATGACTTGACACTGATAAATCTGATATATTTAACTGTGTCCCATATGTAGACTGCTTTTTGCCTATGACCAGTTTGAACAAGAATTCACCCAACTTTCAAGGTGCCTTTTCAAAAGGATCTTGTAGTCAGTTGGTATGTACAGACAATTGGCATGTAAGTAGTAGGATATAAATTGGATGATGACTGGCTGCTGAGATGCCTGTGCTCTTTGGATCAGCTGGTGCACTTCTTGTTTCTTGTAAGAGGTTTTCTTCTTTAAAATGACTGGTTTGATGTATCTGGTAACATACGGACCTGACTATACACTTTACATTATTTTGCTATTTTGTAAACTGGGATTTTAGAAAGCACGTTTGCCATTTTGTTAAAGTACATTGCCCCTTAAATTTTGGAGTCGTTTTTAAAAGTTTAAAATGGTAATATGGGAGCCAGAAACTTTCTAAGCATTGTAAAATGTTTTGAATTGATACTTTGTTTGGAAGAGAGTAGAGGCAGGGGGTTTTAAAGAAACAAAGAAATGCATTGTAAAAATGTAGTTTTAGAGCAGATTAATAATGATGGTGGGGAAAGTGTTGCTAATTTGTTTATTTCCCTGGAAGAAATGGGAAGTGTGATAAGCAGTTTAATTTTTAAGGAGCTGGTCTCAATTTTAGTACTTTTTAATTATGCAGATAAATCAATGTTTCCTTAAATTTTGTCATTGCTTTGTCACAGTTATCTAGGGTTCATATCCAACCTTCTGTGGCAATTCAATTTTATATAGTCTTTTAAGAGGTAATTGTAATGTATTTCTGACAGTATAAGCAAAAAGAATATAAGGCATAGAAGAATTGTCCTTTAAAAATATCAATGATGTATCCTGGAATGTGAAGATGTCCCTTTATAGTTAAAAATTGAATTATTTTAATATTGTACCATTGTTAGACCTTGAATGAGTCCATGTTACCGTATGTGTCTGTATATCTATCTGTAGAGAAAGAAAAATGACAACTGAAATGTTACTTTTAAAAATCAGAATAAATTGGGCACTGTCTGTGTTGCACCACTACTGTATCTTTTTGAAAGAATTAACAGTATTTGCCTATTGTAAAAGTTAATTCTGATGACGTTTTCACATTCACCAGACTTTTTTTTCCTGTATTATTTGCATCCCCAAATATTTAATAGAAGTAGATTTTGCATGGCTTGGGCATTCAGAGATTAATAGAATGATGACTCAATTTTAATTCTAAAGCCATGAAAAATTACTTTGAGACTGAACAATTCTGAATTATTTATGATACCCAATGTCCATGTTTCTTTCCCTACTGTAAAAGAATTGATCAGTTTCTTCATTAAAGCAGCAAAAAGTTATTAAATCTTGTAAATACCATGTCTCTTTTAGATTTCTGTGTATGCTGTGAATGAAATCATTTTGAGATGAAATTGTACAAAGGCATTTTAAAAGGCTCTGCATGCATCGTACCTCCAAACAGTACATATTCGCAAAGATTCCTGCAAAATAAATTAATAAACTAAAAGCAAGCACTACATTCTGCATCTTTTCTGTGTAGTTAGAAATTTACAGTATCAAATTAGTTTTAGTGTCAGCACTCTTATTTCTGGACTGAAATATGCTGTCTCACAAACATCATCATCACATTTGTCTTCCTTTATTAGAACAGGTAATGTTAGATTTGGGGTATTAAGTGGACATTACTCCAATTGGAAAATTTGCTAAATTATACATAAGCAGGTTTTATATAAAAGTTGGAATATGTTAAGAACTTTTTGTTCCACTTTAAAATGTTATTTACATAAGAATAAGTAGTTTTCTTTAAAAAAAAAAAAACTCATTTCAAAGGCAAATAATGCTCTGATACTCATTTTGCTAGGGTCTGTAGTAAACCTTTACAACTTTTGCGCAGAAATTACCATGAATGAATTATAGTAGGTGATGTTTTCAGTGATTAAGCACATTTAAATTCAAAATCATTTCCAGGCTGGGCATGGTGGCCGATGCTTGTAATCCCAACACTTTCGGAGGTTGAGGTGGGAGGAAGGCTTGGGCCCCGGAGTTCAAGACCAGTCTGGGCAACATAGTGAAACTCTTGTCTATTCAAAAAATACACAAATTAGCTGGTCATGGTGACATAGACCTGTAGTCCCAGCTACTCATGAGGCTAAGGTGAGAGGATCGCTTGAGCCCAGGAGGTCAAGGCTGCAGTGAGCCATGGTTATGCCACTGCACTTCAGCCTGGGCAGCAGAGCGAAACTACCTTGGAAAAAAAAAGTTGTTTCCACTACATTTTTTTAATACATGAAAAATTGCAAATACACACAAGTAGAGATATAATGATCCCTCATTTATTACCCAGCTCCCAAAATTATGTGTAAACATTCTTATTTCATCTATATTCTCATCCCACCTCCCCTAGATTATTTTGAAACAAATCCTAGACGTCATATCAATTCATTGGTAAATAAACTTTCAATATAAGCAAAGTACACTCATTACAACTTACAAAATTAATAAACATTGAATATCCAGTGGTAATTTTCTCTAATAGTTTCACGGATTTTTTTTTAAACAACCTTATCCAAATTAGAGTCTAAATAGAGTACATGAAGTTGATTATGTCTCTGAAGTCTTATATGCATTCTCACAGTCTCTGTCAGAAACTCAGTCATATGTTAACTGGATTTTTTTTTTCGAGACAAGATCTCACTTTGTCACCCAGGCTGGAGTGTAGTGGCATGATCATGGCTCACTGCAGCCTCAAACTCCTGGGCTCAAGTGATCCTCCTGCCTCAGCCTCCTGAGTAGCTGGGGCCACAGGCACACACACCACCATGTCCAGCTAATTTATTTTTTGTAGAGATGGGGCCTTGCTATGTTGCCCAGTCCTGGAACATATTTATAAGGGAATTCCCTCATTTACTACTGAATTATCCTCCTATACGCAGAATGTCAAAGATAATTTTTAAGACAACTTTTTAAATACTATGTGTAGTATTTTATTCCCTTCCTCTTGTTTCCCACATCCTGGGTTGTCCCTTTTAAATGACTGATTTTGAAATAGAAAATTACTTCAAATCTGTTTGGTTTCCCTAACAATGGTTCACTGTGGTGCTCATTTTCAGAGACATACCTGATTTTTTTTGGTTTGTTTGAGACAGGATTTTACTCTGTTACCTAGGCTGGAGTGCAGTGGCATGATTTTGGCTCACTGCAGCCTCAAACTCCGAAGCTCAAATAATCCTCCCACCTCAGACTCCCAAGTAGCTGGGATTACAGACTTGTGTCACCATACCTGGCTAACTTTTATATTTTTAGTAGAGATGGGGTTTTGCCATATTGCCCAGGCTGGTGTCAAACTCATGAGCTCAAGCCATCTGCTCGCCTCAGCCTCCCAAAGTGCTGGGATTATAGGTGTGAGCCACTGTACCTGGCCCATAATTAGTCTTTAATCCCACTATCAGTATAATGATTTCAGGTATTGCCAGCTCAGTTTTCCACACAGAAGACTAGAGTACTATTGTGTAGGAGATGCACAGTGTGTCTCCCACCTGCATTCGCCAAAGAGTTCCTGACTTGACTTTGTCCTCTTAGCCTTTTTTCTAGAATGTTGACCAGGTAATGTTTTATGATGGAGTTTTCAAACATATTAACAAAATAAATGTTGGGGTCACCACCTGTGGGCATCTGTCCTGCAGACCCTGACTCAGAGATGGATGAATAAGGTACACTAATACACACAATACAGTGAATGAGCAGGCTGGGGTGTCCGGGCCACTCACTCCAAGGAGTTAATGGCAGCCGGCCTCTACTCCAGGGTTTTATTTAGCATACCAAAGGACAAGGGTCTTTAGATAAACACCATTAGAGTATAATTAACTTCTGCAGAACCCGTGAGTAGAAGGCAGTTAAATACACTGGGATGATCAAAGGTTTTGCTAATGGAGGTGGGGATAAACAGACTTATCTGAAAAACTTCTTTTACAATTTCTACTACTGTCCTAATGCCCCAGGGTAAGAGCTGGTTGCCTTCGACCCATTCAATCATTACAAGTTATGTAAACCTTTGGCCTTCCAAAAAGGTTTGTGGCTATTCCCTAAAGCTATCTCTAATATTTTTCCTTTAATATTTTTGCCACCACCCTGAGTGAACCCCCAGAAATAAGTAAGATTTTGTTTTGCAAGTTCCTGATTCTCAGAGCAGTCAAACCGTCTCACTTGTCCTGCCTCTTGAATGTTGGTGGGTGTGCTTTTGACCACCCTTGCGTGACATGACAGTGATAATATATTGTGCAAGAAAAGTGGTGCCGCCTAGCTTTCCGGAGTTTTGCATTGTAATGGGAATAAAATGCAATTTTGTTACTACATTCTATATTACTTTGTTTTCTTTTGACTTATTTTTGCATTTATTCTTGGGGACTGAGGCAGTTTTCAGGCAATTCCATTCCCTTGATCAAGAACTGCTAACATTTACAGCGATTTCTAAATCCTATCCCCCAATTCTGTTTCCTTTTAAATCATTTAGTCTGATTTGGATGTGCAAGATTAAAAAAGAAAAAAGATCTTTATTTGGAAGGTATTTGGAGTTGGGAGAGGAAAAAACTGGGTGAGCATATTGAAATAGCTTGCATTTTCTATACACTTTGAATCAAATGGTCACATGTGGCAAGGAAGACTCTGATTTTAAGATTACGATCTGAGATTCTCTTCCCAAATTCCACTGGTATAACTAACAAAAGCATTTTTAAGGACTGGAGAACAGGCTCTCGGGGTCAGAAATTACAGGAAGCAGATGGGGATGTATGGAGGGCGGTAGCAACCAGTGTCAGCCAGCTCACGATTCCAGCCGCCGTCAGTGAAAGTCAACCTGCAAAGCTAGTCTATGGGACTCCTCAAAAGAGCCCATGAAGACCCTGAAACTCTGAGCAGCAGGCAAATGGGGAAGAATCTGTGTGCTGGACAGGAAGCACGTATATTGCAGCATTTGCTTTCTGGCTCACTTGGGCACCACAGTTCACTACAGAAGGCATTTAATGGGAGTGGTTTGGCCACCTAGTTAGTGGCACCAAGTAACTTCAAGCTGCCACAATGAACACAGAAGAAAAGCTTGCTTGGCCCAGCTGAGGATTCCAGGGAGCAGTTTTCAACCCCACAATAAATACTTAAAACAGCAACCACCGATGCCTGCTATTGAGTGGCTGAAATGCTTAGCAAAGCATTGAACTTCCCAATCTTTCTAATACTTTTAGTAATTTCCAACCAAGAAAAATAAGACTATGGTAGAAAAGTAGAAAAATTTTGGCTTTACTTTTTATAAGATATTAAAAGATATGAACAATGTGACCCACATGGTATTTTTAAAAATTCTTTAAAAATCAAATGTACACGAAGATGTAGCATTCTGAAAAAAGAATCTCATTCTACAGAAGAAAAAGAGAAAACCTTAATTTCTAAATTGAATTCCAAACAAAATTTACAACAATGTTGTATCTCTCAAAAAGGAACAACAGATCAAACAAGGTTTCTTTCGAAGTAAAACTAATTTTTACTAAGACTCTAAAATACAAATACAGGTAGTGGACTTCAGAAAACTGAGTCAATAGAGATTCTAGAATTCAGAGGAAAGGAATACTGAGATTAAGAACTGGCATATAGAAGAAATAAAGTGAATCTAGACTCAGGAGATGCAATCAGGAATACCAGAAAAAACAAACACAGCAGATAGGAGAGAAGCAACAAAGATATAAGAAACATAGGTGTAGGCAAGGACTTCATGACTAAAACACCAAAAGCATTGGCAACAAAAGCCAAAATAGACAAATGGGACCTAATCAAATTCCACAGCTTCTGCACAGCAAAAGAAACAGTCATTAGAGTGAATCGGCAACCAACAGAATGGGAAAAAATTTTTGCAATCTACCCATCTGCCTAAGGGCTAATATCCAGAATCTACAAAGAACTAAAACAGATTTACAGGAAAAAAACAAATAAGCCCATTCAAAAGTGGGCAAAGGATATGAACAGACACTTTACAAAAGAAGACATACATGAGGCCAACAAACATATGAAAAAATGCTCATCATCACTGGTAATTAGAGAAATACAAATCAAAACTACACTGAGATACCATCTCACGCCAGTCAGAATGGCGATCATTAAAAAATCGGGAGACAACAGATGCTGGAGAGGATGTGGAGAAATAGGAACACTTTTACACTTTTAGTGGGAGTGTAAATTAGTTCAACCATTGTGGAAGACAGTGTGGCAATTCCTCAAGGACCTAGAAATAGAAATTCCATTTGACCCAGCAATCCCATTACTGGGTATACATCCAAAGGATTATAAATCGTTCTACTGTAAGGACACATGAACATGAATGTTCCTTGCAGCACTGTGTACAATAGCAAAGACCTGGAACCAACCCAAATGTCCATCGATGATAGACTGGACAGGGAAAATGTGGCACATATACAGCATGGAATACTATGCAGCCATAAAAAAACAATGAGCTCGTGTCCTTTGTAGGGACATGGATGAACCTGGAAACCATCATTCTCAGCAAACTGACACAAGAACAGAAAATCAAACACCACATGTTCTCACTCATAGGTGGGTGTTGAACAATGCAAACACATGGACACAGGGAGGGGAGCATCACACACTGGGGTCTGTCAGGGGGAAATAGGGGAGGGACAGCGGGGAGTGGGGAGTTGGGGAGAGATAGCATGGGGAGAAATGCCAGATATAGGTGATGGGGAAGAAGGCAGCAAATCACACTGCCATGTGTGTACCTATGCAACAATCTTGCCTGTTCTTCACATGTACCCCAAAACCTAAAATGCAATAAAAAAAAAGAAAGAAACATGGGGCAGGAGAATTGAAAAAAATGTTACCTATGAAGGTCAAATAAAGGAATACAACTGTCTGATTTTCACATGCAAAATAGACAAATAGTGAATATTATGATCAGTTTGGTAAAATCTACATATGACAAAACGTCATACCTCCCAAGAACCAACTGTTCTTTCAAATGTCCAAACATTAACAAAAAAAAAAAAAATTTGAGAAAACCTCAATTTCTAAAACAGAATTACACAGGCCACATTTTTCTGATTGTAAGGTGTCAAATCTAAAAATAACTAAAATCAAGCCACATGAAAATTAAAAGAAAAAACTCTTCTAAATAATTCAAGAATGGTACAAAAATAATTAATGTCAGATTTAGTTCAGGTGACTCCTCAACAAAAGCCTGTAGCAAAGACATCTCAAACTAAAAAGATTTTCAGCTCCCAGAGAATAGGAGAGAATAAAAGAGTGCCATATCCCAGCGATATGTTATACTGTGCAAATGTTGAATTATTTCTAGATGTAAATAAATTGTCCACACTCAGAAGTTGTTGCACAAAGAAATAATTCAGAACTCTAGTTGATGTCGCTTGTGGGAAATACGTTTCCAACACAAGATGTCTCTATGCAAACTCCAACAATGAAATGGAAATGTGAAAATTTATAGCCCAACTATAGTCTGAGAGAACACTCTGTCTAATATGGCCAGTGTCAAGAATCCTTATGAGCTGTGAAGCCCTGGGGGAAGAGTTGGATCAGAAGTATTCCAAGGCCAAGCTGATGTGTAACATGTGTGAGAAAGTGCTTTTAGAAGCCAGCAGCTTGAGAATGCATGTAAATATACATCAAGGAGTCAAACTCTAGATCTGCCACATCTGTGGAAAGAAAGGTATGTGCCCATTGTAACCAGCTGAAAACTTACGTAAGAACTCATATGGGTGAGGAGCCTTACAAATGTGAATTATGTGATAGAGGCTTAGCTCAAACATGCCAGGTAATCACCCAAAGTCACATGTATCATGGTAAGGCAAAAAAACCTGTAAACATGATGTATGGGGTTTACAATTTGCAACTTCTAGCAATCTCAATACTCATGTGAAATCTCAATACTCATGTGAGCACACTGATGTGCTCCATATCCCCACCCAAATCTCACATCAAATTGTAATCCCCATGTGCTGAAGGAGGGGCTTGTGGGAGGTGACTGGATCACTGGGGCAGATATCCCCCTTGCTGTTCTCATGATACTGAGTTCTTATGAGATCTGATGTGAGTTTTTTTAAATATAGATATATATATATATATATATATATATATATTATTGCATTTTAGGTTTTAGGGTACATGTGAAGAACATGCAAGATTGTTGCATAGGTACATACATGGCAGTGGTGGGACAGCAGTGGGTGGGGAGTTGGGGAGGGATAACATGGGGAGAAATGCCTGATGTGAGTTTTAAAAGTGTGTAGCACTACCCTATTTGCGCTCTCTCTCCTCCTGCCAAATAAAGAAGGTGCTTGCTTTCGCTTTGCCTTCCACCATGATTTCAAGTTTCCTGAGATCTCCCAGTCATGCTTCCTATTAAGCCTGTGGAACTGTGAGTCAATTAAACCCCTTTTCTTCATAAATTACCCTGTCTCATGTACAGCAGTGTGAAAACAGACTAATACAGACACCTACTGAAGAGAAGCCATATATCTAAGAAAGAGGAGTGGACAGAGATTTGCCTAACCCAGCAGCACATTGACATGTCAGATTTGCATGCATATTGAAGGAAGCCTTACAGGTATCACACCCAGAAGATGGCATTTACTGCCTCGAATTCTCTTATCACACATACTTGAAACACACAGGTGAAAAACTATATAAAGCATTTGTGGGAAAACTTGTATTTCTTCAGGAGAAGTCAAACAGTTTGAATCCCATCAATAAGACCATTTATGATGCAAAAATTCTTACGAAGACATTAAAAAATGTAAAGCACAAAACAGAAGTTCATTATGGAACAGAGAAAACTAGATTTCAGCCTAGAGGATAATATCATGCTTGGAATGAATAAAATTCCATACAGAAAAGGCCTGAATCAGACACTATGGATTTGAAAGTTTCTGAAATGGCTTTAACATGGATTCTTCCCCTGGGACTAAGGATCTGTTATCAATAATCAGGCTCTTACAACAGATCCTTCTTGTAGCTAGTTGGGAACTAGAGATGATTTTTTTTTTTTTTTTTTTTGCAACAACTTACACTGACTTTGTGAGGAGTATGAAATGACTAAAATATCTGTTAGTAGACATAAATCCATCTTGTAAAAATTTCATTCACTGAAGTAAAAGCACCTCATACCACATCCTATTTCCCCCAATTTATTATTAAATTGACAAAAATCATCTTATGTACATGATGCTTGGAAATATGCATACATCGTGGAATGGCTAAATTGAGCTAATTAACATAAGCATTACCTCACGCAGTTATCATTTTTATGGTGAGAACACTTTACATCCACTCTCCCAGCATTTTTCAAGAATACAATATATTGCTTTGTTTTGTTTTGAAGTGGGGGTCTCACTATGCTGACCAGGCTGGTCTCGAACTCCTGGCCTCAAGTGATCCTCCCATCTCTGCCTCCCAAAGTGCTGGGATTACAACCATGAGCCACTGCACTTGGCCAAGAATATAATATAATGTTAACTACAGTCACCAGGTTGTGCAATACATCTCTTGAACTTATTTCTCCTAACCGAAATTTTGCATCGTTTGACCAACATCTCCCCAATCTTCCCACTACCCAGCTTCTGGTAACCAACATTCTTCTCTTTGCTTCTATGAATTTGCCTTTTTAGGTTCTACGTATAAGGGAGATTATGCGATATTTGTCTTTCCATGCCTGGCTTATTTCACCTAACATAATGTCCTCCAGGTTCATCCATGTCACATTCCAAATGTGGTATATATACCACATTTTCTTTATTCACTTATCCGTTGATGGAGTCTTAGGTTGATTCCATATCTTGGTTAGTGTGACTAGTGCTGCAATTAACATGGAAGTGCAGACATCTCTCTGACATACTGATTTCACGTTTTGAGATATAACCAATAGTAGTACCGCTGGATCACAAAGTAGTACTGTATTTAATTCTTTAAGGAATCTTCATGCTGTTTTCCATAATTGCTGTACTAATTTACACTTCCAGAAATGGTATACAGGGGTTCCCTTTTCTCTACATCTTTGCCAACATTTATCTTTCATCTTTTTGATAATATCCATTCTAACAGGTGAAGTGATATCTCACTGTGGTTTTAATTTGCAGTAGCTCACACCTGTAATCCCAGCACTCTGAAAGGCCAAGGCAAGTAGATTACTTGAGCCCAGGAGCTTGAGACCAGCCTGGGCAACATGGCAAAACCCCTGTCTCTATTAAAAACTACAAAAATTAACTGGCTGTGGTAGTGCAAGCCTGTAATCCCAGCTGCTCGGAAGGCTGAGGCAGGAGAATCACTTGAACCCAGAAGGCAGAGGTTGCAGTGAGCTGAGATCGTGCTACTGCACTCCAGCCTGGGCAACAGAGTGAGACTATGTCAGGAAAAAAAAAAAAAAAAAAGGTCTATTCAAGTCCTTTGACCATTCTTAATTGGGTTGTTTTCCTACTAGTCAGTTGCTTGAATTCCTTATGTATTTTGTGATCAGATGTATGGTTTGAAAATATTTTCTCCCATTCCATAGGTTGTCTCTTCATTCTGATTGTCTCCTGGGCTATGCAGAATGTTTTTAACTGATATAATCCCTTTGGTGTATTTTCACTTTTGTTACCTGTGTTTGGGGGAAGATATTAAAAGAATCAATGACCATACCAACGTCATAGAGTTATTTCCCTATATTTTCTTCTGGTAGTTTTACATTTTCAGATTTTATGTTTAAATTTTTAACCATTGAGTTGATTTTTATATAGAGTGAGATAATGGTCTAATGTCATTCTTCTGCATGTGGATATTCAGTTTTCCCACCACCATTTATTGAAGAAACTGCCCTTTTCACATTATATGTCCTTGGCACCTTTGTCAAAAAGCAATTGACTATAAATATGAGGATTTATGTCTGGGTTCTCTGTTCAATTGGTCTATGTATTAGCCAGTTCTCACATTGCTATAAAGAAATACCTGAGAGAGGACATCCTATTCAACAAATGCTGCTGGGATAATTGGCAAGTCACATGTAGAAGAATGAAACTGGATTATCATCTCTCACCTTCTAAAAAAATCAACTCAAGATGGATCAAATACTTAAATGTAAGACCTGAAACTATAAAAATTCTAGAAGATAACATTGAAAAAACCCTTCGAGACATTGGCCTAGGCAAACATTTCATGACCAAGAACCCAAAAGCAAATGCAACACAGTAAAGATAAATAGATGGGACTTAATTAAACTAAATGCCTCTGCACAGCAAAAAAAATAATCAGCAGAATAAACAGACAACACACATAGTAGGAGAAAATCTTCGCAAACTATGCATCCAACAAAGGACTAATATCCAGAACCTACAAGGAACTGAAACAAACCAGCAAGAAAAAAAATTCCCCTCAAAAAGTGGAATAGGGGCATGAATAGACAATTCTCAAAGGAAGGTACACAAATGGCCAACAAACATCTGAAAAAATACTCATCATCACTGATTATCAGGGAAATGCAAATCAAAACTACAATGCAATACCACTACTTCTGCAAGAATGGCCGTAGTTTTAAAAATCAAAGAATAACAGATGTAGGTGTGGATGTAGTGAAAAGGGAACACTTTTACCCTGCTGGTGGGAGTATAAACCAGTATAACAATGATTGACAACAGTATGTAAATTCCTTAAAGAACTAAAAGTAGATGTTGCATTTGACTCAGCAATCCTACTAGTGGGTATCTACCCAGAGGAAAAGAAGTCATTATATGAAAAAGATACTTGCACACACGTTTTTAAGAGCACAATTTGCAATTGCAAAAATATGGAAAAAGTCCAAACGCCCGTTAATCAACGAAATACTACTCAGTCAAAAAAAAAAAAAAAGGAACGAAATAATGGTATTCACGGCAACTTGGATGGAATTGGAGACCATCATTCTAAATAAAGTAACTCAGGAATGGAAAACCAAACACCGTATGTTCTCACTCATAAGCAGTAGCTAAGCTATGAGGATGCAAATGTGTAAGAATGAAACAATGAACTCAGGGGAAAGGCTGTGAGGCGTGTAAGGGATAAAAGACCAGACATTGGGTACAGTGTCATGATGGGTGCACCAAAATCTCAGAAATCAACACTAAAGAACTCATCTATGTAACCAAATACTACCTGTTCCCCAAAAACTTATTGAAATAAAAATTTAAAACACACACACACACGCAGAGAGAGAGAGAGAGAGAGAGAGAGAGAGACAGAGACAGAGACAGAGACAGAGAGAAGAGGGGGAGAGAGAGAGATTGAAAAAAGAGAAATACCTGAGACTGGGTAATTTATAAAGAAAAGAGGTTTAATTGGCTCACAGTTCAGCAGGCTGTACAGGCTTGGCAGCATCTGTTTCTGCAGAGGCCTCTGGGAGCTTTTACTCATGGTGGAAGGCAAAGGGGAAGCCAGCACTTCACATGGCTCCAACAGGAGTTAGAGAAATAACTCATGGTAACTCACTCACTCACTATAACAACAACAGTACCAAGGGGGAAATCTGCCCCATGAACAAATTATCTCCCACCACCACCCCCAACCCACAACATTGGGGATTACAATTGAGCATGAGATTTGGGTGTGATGTTAGCTGTGAAATTTTTTAAATGCCCTTTACTATGTTGAGGAAGTTCCCTTCTGTGCATAAGTGTTTTTCGTTTTAATCACAAAAGGGTATTTGATTTTCTCAAATGCCATTTCTGCATCAATTGAGATGATTTCTTCCTTTTGTTCTGTTAATGTATTACATTGCTGATTTTTCTTTTTTATATATATATATATATTTTTATTTTTTGAAAGAAAGAAAAAGAGAGGAAAGAAAGTGAGAGTGAAAGAAAGAAAAAAAAAAAGAATGTACGAGAGAAAGAAAGAGGAAGAGAAAGAGGGAGAGAGAACGGGATTCTTGTTCTATTGCCCAGGCTAGAATG
>CAUYLG010056686.1:0-24830 GCA_963573385.1 Cacajao melanocephalus
TTGCCCGGGGTTGTGGGGGGAAGGGTGTGCACAGAGTCTCACTCTGTTGCCCAGACTGGAGTGCAGTGGCACAGTTTCGGCCCACTGCAACCTCCGCCTCCCAGGTTCAAGTGATTCTCCTGCCTCAGCCTCCTGAGTAGCGAGAATTTGCGTTTCTGGGTGATGCTGATGCTGCTGGTGCAGGGACCACGTGCTGAGAGCTAGTAGATTAAGCTAGGAGTCTCCAAACATCTGTGGGTGTGTGCATACCCACAAACTGAAACCCCTTTCTTAAATGAAAGCTTGCACACATACCACAGACCAGCAGAAACAGTCTGGTTGAAGAGGCCTACAGCCCTGTCTGCTGGGCTCGCCCCTACGCCTCCCATTTGACACCGAAGGGCCCTGGTAACCTGGACGGTTCAGGGGGGTCTCTGAGTTCCCCGAAGCTCCAGTTGGCTGCATTTTCCTGTGGTTATTTTATGGTCCTTGGTCTGCCACTCACGCAGGCACAGACTCTCTGGGTCGACGCTCTGCATGACCGTTACTGTTTAAACCCCATCTGGGCAGGAAAGGAAATCGCTGTTCCCTGCCCCCTTTCCTGGCCTCACCAGGGGCCCTTCCTGCATAGAGGAGGCCAGAACAGTTGGGCTTTGAGGTAGCTTTCTCCCCCGCCTCGTGAAGTCAGAGTAAATGAGAAGGTGACTTCTTTCTCTGTGCTTGGAGGCTGGTTACTCAGGAAGGAGCCGCGAGCAAGGGGCTACTGGGGATGGAGAGGGAGAGCAATGATTCCAGCAGGGCTTTGGCAAGGCAGCAAAGTCAGCAGCTCTGTTCCTTGGGAGTGCTGGATTAGAGCGGACAGACAGCCAGATCTGGGCTTGGGTCCTGGCTCTGCCACTGACACTGTGAAACCTTGGTCAGGTTCCCTAACGTCTGGGCATGGCTTCCTCTGTGTAAATGGGGAGGAGACATCACACACAGGCTTGCTGTGGGGGTGCTCTGAGATAGGTGTGAACATGGTCGACGGCAGTGCTGAGGTTTGCCGATGCTTCTGTTGGTTGCCCTGAGAAAAGTGATCTGGTCCAGTTCTTGACATAAGGGTTTTTAGGGACTCAGTCCCTCCTACCCCTGAGAGCTTGGTGAAGGCACTGCTTAACTCAGAGGAGTCACTTTCTGATGGTGGAATTCCATCTGCTTCCTACTAGGGCATGTGCTTTGGGGATTGAACAAAACAGGAAAGAAATGAGCTGGAGACAGTATGGGATGTGGGCTTCTGTAGAAAATACCCTGGAAATATGTGTAGTTCTGCATCTCTTAGAGACAGCAGGACCCTGCTGAGAAGGGTTGCCAGGTGTGGATGTGCAGAACATCCTAACTGGAATCTAGCTCACACTCCACATGTTAGAGCAGCACCTGGGGTAAAGTGTGCAGCCTTCTCATTCTCATAATAAAGACCCCAAGTTGCTAGCCAAGCTGAATGCTGTCTCCTTCCAGAAGAGTTGCTTTTTCTGATTCTCACAAAGGTGTCCTATGGGTTAGTGATACCCTTGGTGAGGACAGGGAGGAGGGAAGGGGCCATCCACAGTGGTGAAGATGGCACTTTACAAGTGTCCAGTGCATTCCGTTTTACAAAGTTGTTTTAGACACATGGTCTCTGCAAACCTGCAAGACAGGTGGCCCCTCTCCCATTTTGTAGATGAGAAAGCTGAGGCCCAAAAAGGGAAAGCATTTTGGCCCAAGGTCACCCATGGAGCACTGAGAGAAGCCTTGAACTGAGGGTTTTTTACTTAAATTCAGTATGCCTTCCTCTCTGTCACTCTTCCTTCCTAGACACAGGTATGTCCAGCCAATTTGTCCTTTGCCTCAATTTACCTTTTTGCAAAACTAGGAGAGGAGATTAGGGGAATGAGTCTTGGGATCCAAGGTGAGGGAGACAGAAAGAAAGCAAAACCAAACAAAAACAACCAAGCAAACACATTCTCTAGTGTTTTGTCTTCAACAGCTCAGCTTTTCCTGACACCGCTGCTTTCCTAGTGGGTCATGTCCCAGAAGCAGCAGACCATCCTATGCCTAGCAACCTCCCAGCCAAAGTTGGTGCACCCCACCAGTGCCAAGGGTCTTCCTGTGTGCCCAGTACCCAGCCTCCGTTTCACCCACACTGCCCATTTCCCAGATCCCTGGGTCCTCGTCCTTCCCTGAACCCCCTTTCTTGAGCAGGTCAGAGGTGGGAGGGTGTCAGGTGGGTGTCATAGCTCCAGGGAAGGAAATAGCTGTTCCTGGCTCTGTCCAGGTGGGACTCAAAATAGTCATCTTCAAAGAGAAAAACTGGGACACAGAGCTGGGCAGACCCAGAGCCCCGGAGCCAAGGCGGGAGGTGCAGCGATGTCAGGTTGAGGGTATCGCAGAGCTTCCCCAGGCGCCCCCGCTGCCCCACCCCCACTGCCCCACCACTCACCAGTTAACCCTTCCCTCAAGCCCTGCCAGAGCCCCCTCCCCAACCTACCTTGAAAGCCCCTCAGCCTTTCAAGAAGTCCCACTTTCACAGAAGCCAATTAATCCTTATTTAAAAAAACAAAAACCAGAAAGGGGCACCCCAATCCCTCTCCCCCAGACCTTCCCTCCATCCATCCCTTTGGCGTGAAAGCCCTTGTGCCTGTTTCAGGAAAAGGCTCCCAGGTCCTCCTTTGAAGGAAAAAGGACCCAATTTCCCCGCGCCTCTCCAGCCCCCGCTTCCAGTAAAGGGGGAACCTCAGCTCCCCGCCTCCCCTGAGCTGCCCTCACCTGGCTGGGGGCGGCGGTCGGGTCGGGTTCGGTCCAAGCCCGCGATCCGGCTCCGGGCTGCAGGCTGCGGGTGCCGGGCTGCGCACTGACCGCCCGCGCTGCGGCGGGGGCGGCGGGGGTTTGGGCTGCTTCTCTCCGCTCCGAGGCCGCAGCGGACAGGGTGCTGGGGCTCCAGGGCCGGGCGTGGGGAGGCGTGAGGGAAAGGGAAGGTCAAAGAGGGAGCCGAGCGAGTGGAGAGGAGGGAGGAGAGGCAGGGGAGAGGTAGAAGGGGGAGAGGAGGGGGGGAGAGGGAGAGGGAGGGGCGAGCCGCAGGGCCTAGGGGCTCCGCACGGAGCCTGCGCCGAGCTCTGGACCCTTCCTCATCTGTGACCTCCTTAGAGCTTCGTCCTCTGGGTCTAGAGAGCACGCATCATTAATCCCGCAGATGGGGAAACTGAGGTGCAGAAGGGGAAACTGAGGCCAGAGGCAGCGGCTAACACGGGGTGGCCCAGAGCACTCTACAGTCCAGCTTCCTTCCTGGTGTGGGGAGAGAGGGCTAGAGCTGGGCTCAGAGGCTGGACTAGCCTTTGGACTGCAAGGACAGTAGAAGGTGAGATTTTGGCTGGGACAGATGTCCAAGCTGAGTGGCCTTGGGGGAGGGGTCTGAAGGAAGAGAGGATAAATGGGTCAATGTTGCCAGTAAAGGAAGAGCTGAAAATAACTAGTTTCCTCTCCTCACCTCCACATCGGAAAATGCCCACCGTCTGTTTGGAAGGAGGGAAGAAGGCAGTCTGCAGGCATTGGAGGGGCAACCTGGGTCCCTCGGGGAGAGGGGCAGTAAGGAGGAGAGTCCTTGGGGCAGAATGGAATTTTCTGCTGAGAAGGTTGCTTCTGCAAGAAGGGACAGGGTTGAGAAGGGCAATAGGTAGGCAAGAACGGTCTCTGGAGAGGCAAAGTGACACCCTGCCTAGCTGAGGCTAGGCTAGCAGGAGTCCAGCAGGGCACCCAGGCTGGGAACAGTGGTCTTCCCATGGTAACACTCACCAGAGGCACTACTGCTGGCCTCCACTCTGGGCTTCGAGCCCGTGGGCTGGGGGCTCAGATTCCCTTTCTCTAGGCTGCTGATCTCTCCCATGATGGGTGTAGAGGTGATGACAACTGCCTGGCACTCAGTAGATGTTGACTGAGTGGATGACTTTTGAAGAGCTCTACTCTCAGCAGCAGCCAGAAGCTGGTGCCCTCTGCCTGGCTGACTCCGGAGCCATGGGCTCTAATCCTGTCTTTGCTGCAGATCTGCTCTGTGGTCCCTGAGAAGCCTGGACCCCCATTAATTCCCCTGTCCTCTGGAGCTTTCCTTTGGAACTCTCAAAGTTCACCCAAACGCAGTTGGTCTCTTTGTCTCTAGGAAGATGTTGGTAGTGGTGACTGGCTTCGCTTCAGGGATGTTAGGTGAATGATGGAATGAATTAATGAATATGTGCCTGAATAGAAAGGAATGAATGGAGGAGTTTCAGGCTGGATAATGAGGGTATTTGGTGACAGAGGGTGAATCACCTGCCTAGCACTTGTCAGATCACAACTGTCTCCCTTCACCAGCTTGAAAAGCTTGGGCCATAGGACTATGGGTAGGACAAGAGGCAGAGTAGGCGTGGGATGAACCACACAGGGATGTGGAAGGAGAGCTGGGGGAGGCTGGAAGCCAACCTATGGCAGCCACAACCCTTCTTAAGGCCATGGGCCCCCTCTGGATCATAAGAGTGGGGCTGCTTTCCTGAGGGTGTGATTCCAGTGGTGGGAGGGGAGGGGAGATGATATATTAGAGGATAATGAAATCTCAGTTGAGGTTTGGCTCAGGCTAGGAGCCATTTGACACTCCCTGGATCCGCAAAAGAGTTCTCACCAGAGAAGTCAGGGTTGAGGTAGAGATAGGTGGCTGGGGCAGATGACATCAGGATTTGCATCAGGGGCTGGGATAGCGAGGAAGCCACTGGGAAAGGGATATAGAGAAGGATGATGGCATGAGCTGGTGGGTGTAAGGCAGATGGGTAGACCCCAGAATGGGAGTTAGGAAGAGGTGGCAGCAGGATCCAGAGAAGAGCCTTAGGCTGGTTATAGTTCCTGCTCCCTCCTCTCTTGTTTTGCAGCCACAATAATTTTATTTGAGACTGGGTCTTGTTGTGTCACCCAGGCTGGAGTGCAGTGGTGTGATCTTGGCTCACTGTAGCTTTGACCTCATGGGCTCAAGTGATCCTCCCACCTCAGCCTCCCAAGTAGCTGGGACTACAGGTGCAGGCCACCATGCCCATTGTTTTTTTATTGTTTGTAGAGACTGGGTCTCACTCTGTTGCCCAGGCTGGTCTTAAATAACAATTAATTTATTTTTATTTTTTTCTGTGTTATACATTTTATATTTGTCTTTTTATGTACATTATTTCATTTGATCCTCACAACAACCCTGTGAGGTAGGTGGGGAAAATATCAGATTCATTTAATAGATAATGAATTTAAGGTTCAGAGCTGTTACCATGTACCTAGTACAAGGCAGACAGAATAAGAACCATCAACTTTTAGGTTGGGGGCCCTTTTCTCTAAACCACATAGTTTCTGAGAGTATAATGTAAACCCAAAATATTTTTACTGCTTCATCCACATTTTCTTATTGTTAATTCAACTTTTTTTTTTTTTGAGACGGAGTCTCGCTCTGTCACCCAGGCTACAGTCAGTGGCACGATCTCAGCTCACTGTAACCTCCACCTCCTGGGTTCAGGTGATTCTTCTGCCTCAGCCTACCAAGTAGCTAAGCTTACAGGTGCCCACCACCTTTTAGTAGAGACAGGGTTTCTCCATGTTGACCAGGCTGGTCTCGAACACTTGACCTCAGGTGATTTGCCTGCTCAGTGTCCCACAGTGCTGGACTACAGGCATGAGCCACCATGCCCAGCCTATTAATTCATTTTTTTATAGGATACCATAAAAGACCTAGTTCTAAATTTATCATGCTAAATTTTCCCTCTCTACCAATGAAAACTTATGGCCACAGAACATACATTTTTTTGGAAAGCACTGTCTCATTGGCTTTAGTCTAAAGGAACATAAGCAATATGAAAGACCCTAGAGACCAAGGAAATTGAAGAGAAGTGAGAGGAAGGGATATAAAATGGAATGTATTAATGGATTTTAGTCCTTTAAACTTGTGCTTTTGTGAGAGGGTTCAATGAAGAGCTTTAATGCAGAGGAGACTTGAAGCTTTTGAAGAAGATCTAAGTCTTGATGAGGTTATTCAGACTCAAATCTTGAATGCATAATGATGATAGGCCATGGTCTTCAAAAATGTAGTACTTGATGCTCTCCCACAGTGCTAGGATTTGAATGCCACAAAATACATATTGACTCATGTTTTTGTCCATTAATGGTCCGTGGGTTTCTTTAAATGAAGTCCATTTTGGAATCCATAGATATCAGTGTTCTGCAAAACTGTCAGGGATCAGAGGCTCCCAGCAATGCTCTGCCCCTATTTTTATTTTTTTTAAATGAGATGGGTATGGCCAGGCATGGTGGCTCATGCCTGTAATATTAGCAATTTGGGAAGCCACAGTGGGAGGACTGCTTGAGCTCAGAAGTTTGAAATCAGCCTGGGCAACAGAGTGAGACCCCATCTCTTAAAAAAAAAAAAAAAGTTAAAAAAATTAACATTAAAAGATATACATTGAGCTGGTGTTTTTTTTTTTTTTTTTTTTTTGAGACAGTCTCCCTCTGTCTCCCAGGCTGGAGTGCAATGGTGTGATTGGCTCACTGCATCCTCTGCTTCCTGAGTTCAAGTGATTCTCCTGCCTCAGTGCCTCAGCCTCCCGAGTATAGCTGTGATTATAGGCATGTGCCACCATGCCTTGCTAATTTTGTATTTTTAGTAGAGACAGGCTTTCTCCATGTTGGTCAGACTGGTCTCAAACTTCTGACCTCAGCCTCCCAAAGTGCTGGGATTACAGGCGTGAGCCACCGCACCTAGCTGAGACAGGTTCTTCCTCTGTCACCCAGCCTGGAGTGCAGTGGCATGATCTTGGCTCACTGCAGCCTGGGCTCAAGTGATCCCCCCCGCACCCCCGGCTGTCAGCCTGCACCACCACATGGTAGCTAATAAACAACAATAATTTTGATTATATATATGTGTGTATGTATATATATATATATATATATATAAAATAAAAAAAATATAATAAAAATATATAAAATATATATAATAAATATATATCTATAATAAAAAATATATAAATATATATTTTTTAAAATAGAGTTTCCCTTGTCACCCAGGTTGGAGTGCAATGGCGCAATCTCGACTCACTGCAACCTCCACCTCCTGGGTTCAAGTGATTCTCCTGTTTCAGCCTCCTGAGTAGCTGGGATTACAGGCATGTGCCACCACGCCAGGCTAATTTTTGTATTTTTAGTAGAGACGGGGTTGGCCAGGTTGGTCTTGAACTCCTGACCTCAGGTGATCTGCCTGCCTTGGCCTCCCAAAGTGCTGGGATTACAGGCATAAGCCACCCTGCCGGGCCAACAACAATTTTAACAGCAGGTTCCTTTCACTGAGTGTAGTAGACAAGCTGTCAGTGCCCCACCCACACCTCCAGGCCTGCCAGGAGGGCACCTACAGACAGTTCCTGACCAGGCCCCTGCTGCCTGTGTCCCTCCTGAGGGCATTTTCAGCTGTGGGAGTAAGTGTGGGGCAGGCCCAAAGGGCTGAAGAGTTAACTCCCCAGAGCAACCATCAGCCAATGAGGGTCCAGAGTTAGGGGCAAATACCCCAGCTTTCTGGTCCCTCTGTGGGAGTAGTCCAATTCCCAATTCCATGTCATGTTTCAGTCTGAGAGACTCCAGCAGAGTTAAGTTCTCTGGGTGAAAACCCAGAGACAGACTGGAAAACCCAGTCACATCTATTTTTATTCTCTTTCCTCTCTCCTTTGTCTCATTTCCCCACTTGCTCACTCTGCTTCTTGGGATCACAACTGTCTCCTTCACCAACTTAAAAAGCTTGGGCCACAGGACTATGTGGAGGACAGGAGGCAGGGTAAGGGTGGGATAAGCCACACAGGGATGTCGCAGGAGAGCTGGGGAAGGCTGGAAGCCAACCTCGGGCAGCCACAACCCTTCTTAGGGCCATGTATCCTTCTTGATCAGAAAAGTTAGTGCAGGAGTAGGATTTAAACTCAGGTCTGTCTGGCTCCCAAATCCAGTCCTTAACCACTATGCTCTGCAGCCTCCCTTTCTCTGATTCTCTCTCAGGAATTTTTTTTTTTTTTGAGACGGAGTTTCTCCATATTGGTCAGGCTGGTCTGGAACTCCTGACCTCAGGTGATCTGCTCGCCTTGGCCTCGCAAAGTGCTGGGATTACAGGCGTGAGCCACCATGCCCGGCCATTTTTTTTTTTTTTTTTTTTTTTGAGACAGAGTCTTGTGTTGCACAGGCTGGAGTACAGTGGCGTGATCTCGGCTCACTGCAACATCCACCTCCTGGGTTCAAGTGATTCTCCTGCTTTAGCCTCCAGAGTAGCTGGGATTACGGGTGCCTGTCACCAAGCCTGGCTAATTTTTTTTTTTTTGAGACAGCGTTTCGCTCTTGTTGCCCAGGCTAGAGTGCAATGGTGTGATCTCAGCTCACTGCAACCTCCACTTCCAGGGTTCAAGTGATTCTCCTGCTTCAGAGCCTCCCGAGTAGCGGGGATTCCAGGTGCCTGCCACCACGCCCAGCTAATTTTTTTTTTTGAGACAGCATTTCGCTTTTGTTGCCCAGGCTGGAGTGCAATGGCGTGATCTCAGCTCACTGCAACCTCCACCTCCAGGGTTCAAGTGATTCTCCTGCTTCAGCCTCCTAAGTAGTTGGGATTACAGGCATGCACCACCACACCCAGCTAATTTTGTATTTTTAGTAGAGACAGGGTTTCTCCATGTTGGTCAGCTGGTCTCGAACTCCCGACCTCAGATGTTCCGCCCGCCTTGGCCTCCCAAAGTGCTTGGAGGCAGGCATGAGCCACTGCACCTGGCCAATTTTTGTATTTTTGGTAGAGATTGGGTTTCACCATATTGGTCAGGCTGGTCTTGAACTCCTGACCTCAGGTGATCCACCTGTCTTTGCCTCCCAAAGTGCTGGGATTACAGGCCTGAGCCACCGCGCTGGCCACAAAGAGGCTATTTCTAAATAATAGTCAGGATTTTGACATGGTGAGATGTAGGTGGAGATGGAGGAGTGAGGGGGTGGGATCCAGTCAAAGATAAGAAGGTGAACCAATGTGAGGAGGTGGCATAGGTGGAGCTTGGGGAAGGAAATGTACCAGGCTTGGTTGAGGAGAGATTGTGATGGGAAGTTATTATGGCAGGTAAGGAGTGTGGGGCTTCACTGCTGAGCTAAGGAGCTTTTACCTTAATGGTAGAGGAGAAGTCGTCTTGCTCAAAGCTGTATTTTAAGATTACGCTGCAGATTGAAAGGCAGAGGACAGAAGAAGAGAGAGGCAGGCAGATGGGTGAGAAAATACTGAAAGTGTCCAGATGAATGTAAACTATGCAGGGGGAGTGAAAAAGGAAAAGACAGATGGGAGAGGGACTGAGAAGAGAGATTCAGAGACAGAGACAGTGAGCACACAGCTCACAATTTAATTAGCTTCCTGCTTTGCCAGTGGATTGCAGGGAGTTAGCAAAGCTCACAGTCTAGGGACCTTGCTGGGAGTTAAGGGGAAGTTAATGAGAAAACAACATGCCCCAGGGAAGAATGAAAGAGGAGAATGTTAGCCAAGCAGAGATGCCAGCAGGAGAAACTCTGGGCTGAGTCCTTGCCTTCCCCAGAGATTTCAGCCCTCCAGGGGAGCAGACTTTAGGGCTCCTGGTCATGCTCCTGGCCCCATTGTCCTTGGCTCCAGTTCCTCTGAGCACTTGGTAAATGACCCTGGAGAGCGGAAGCTGGGAGTGGTTGTGAAGACCAAGTTCCCAACCCTCCCCTGGCCTTTTTCCCAGCAGGGCTCTAAGATCCCAACACTGGCCTTCCTAGAAGGCAGAATTGAATGCCCTGGGCCCCTTCTGCAGATGGACCAGGAGGTGATCTGCTCATCATGACCTGATGTGGCAAATTGCATTTTCAAATGCAACAGTGTCATCTCCCATCCCACTTGCCCTTCTTACAATGTTACCTTGCCAGTCTCCATGAAAAGGAGGAGTTATGTTAGGTCATTGAAAGGTGATGCCACTGCTGCCTGGATCTCTCTCTTGAAACCCTCACCCTTGGAGCCCAGCCATCAGGCTGTGACGAAGCCTAGGTCACATGGAAAGGCTATGGGTAGGTATCATGGCCAACAGTTCCAGTCAGAACCAGCTACATCATTAACAGAGTCCACTGCAAAATGAAATTGTGGAGGAGCTGGGCGAGGCGGCTCATGCCTTTAATCCCAGCATTTTGGGAGGCCAAGGCAGGCGGATCACAAGGTCAGGAGTTCGAGACCAGCCTGACCAACATACTGAAACCCCATCTCTACTAAAAATACAAAAATTAGCCGAGCGTGGTGGTATATGTCTGTAATCCCAGCTACTCGGGAAGCTGAGGCAGGAGAATCGCTTGAACCCGGGAGGTGAAGGTTGCAGTGAGTCAAGATCAAACCACTGCAATCCAGCCTTGGTGACAGAGTGAGACTCTGTCTCAAAAAAAAAAAAAAAAAAAAAATTAGGCTGGGTGTGGTGGTTCACGCCTATAATCCCAGCCCTTTGGGAGGCCAAGGCAGGCAGATCATGAGGTCAAGAGATAAGAGACCATCCTGGCCAACATGGTGAAACCCTGTCTCTACTAAAAACACAAAAATTAGCTGGGCATGGTGGCGTGCGCCTATAGTCCCAGCTACTTGGGAGGCTGTGGCAGGAGAATCGCTTGAACCTGGGAGGTGGAGGTTGCAGTGAGCCGAGATCACACCACTGCACTACAGCCTGGCAACAAAGCGAGACTCCATCTGCAGAAAAAAAAAAAAAAAGCCAGGTGTGATGGCAGGCACCTGTGGTCCTAGCTACTCAGGAGGCTCAGGCACGAGGATCGCTTGAACTTGGGAGGCAGAGGTTGCAGCACAGCAAGCTGAGATCTCACCACTGCTCTCCAGCCAGGTGACAGGGCGAGAGCGTCTCAAAAAAAAAAAAATGTGGAGCTTACTGTTAAAAAATTAAGAATTTAGAACTTTAAACCAAGCATAGGGCTCTTCCAAGGGTGGCGCCTTGCTCAGCCATACAAGTTGTAGCCCGTGAAGCTGGCCCTGGCCCTAGCTGAGGTGCCAGCATCACTGCCAGCAATGTGGATGTGAGGAAGCCTTTAAGAGGACACCAGACCTGGCCTCTGTCTGACTGCAACTGTGTGAGAAGTCCTGAGAACTGCCTGGGTGAACCCAGTGCTCCACCAGACCCATAAGGAATAAAGATGATTGCTGCTGGGTTTTTTTGTTTATTTGTGTTTGTTTTGAGATGAGTCTTACTCTGTCACCCAGGCTGGAGTGCAGTGGCGTGATCTCGGCTCACTGTAACCTCCGCCTCCCGGGTTCAAGTGATTTTCCTGCCTCAGCCTCCCAAGTAGCTGGGATTACAGGTGTCCACCACCATGCCCAGCTAATTTTTTGTATTTTCAGTAGAGATGGGGTTTCACTATGTTGGTCAGGCTAGTCTCAAACTCCTGACCACAGGTGATCCATTCGCCTCGGCCTCCCAAAGTACTGGGATTACAGGCGTGAACCACCACACCCGGCCTGCCCCCTCAGTTTTTAAAAGAGTAGGCATAAATACAAACCATAAAGTGCTGGAAGATCACTTGAGCTGAGTAAGTGGAGGACGCAGTGAGCCACAATGGCACTCCTGCACTCCATTCCTTGCAGGTCGAGTGGAACACTAGGAAGAGAAATCAGTTCTAAGTGGAGGGATGCAGCTAGGCTTAGAGAGGTAGTACCTACACGAAGCAATGATTGCTGCACTGGACTTTGACAGGTAACAATACAACGAAGAGCATTCTGGGAGAAAGGAGCAGGGAGCACGAGGTAACGCTCTTAAAGGCAATTCAGAATCATGGTGAAGAGCAGTGGCTGGCGTCAGACTGCTTCAGTTTGAATACAGCTTCTTCATTATTTGTATGACCTCAGTTTCCCTACCTGTGAAATGGGGATAAAAGTATGCCTCATTGCTGCAAGGATTAAAGACATTTAGCACAGAGCCTGGTATACTGTGAGCACTCAGTATGTGTTGGCTGTTACTACTGTTTGGTGTGTTTGAAAAAGAGTATTGGTGTGGCTGCAGTAGGGCATATGGAGATACTGATGGGAGATAGGTCCAGAAAAATGTGGTTGAATCCAATCATGAAGGATTTTAAGTGCCAGGCTATGCCATCCAGACTTTATTCTGGAAGCCTGTGGATACCAATGCCAATCCTGTCAGACCTAACTTATTTTGTAAGTATTGTGGGCTGGGCGTGGTGGCTCATGTCTGTAATCCCAACACTTTGGGAGGCCTAGGGTGGGAGGATTACTTGAGGCCGGGAGTACAAGACCAGCCTGGCCAACATGGTGAAACTCTGTCTCTACTAAAAATACAAAAATTAGCCGGGCCTCGTTGCACGCACCTGTAATCCCATCTTCTCAGGAGGCTGAGGCAGGAGAATCGCTTGAACCTGGGAGGTGGAGGTTGCAGTGAGCCTGATTGTGCCACTGCACTCCAGTGTGGGTAACAGAGCAAGACTCCATCTCAAAAAAACAAAAAACAAGGTACACAATGTACCACCATTTATGTGAAAAAAGAAAAGGCATGTATTTGCTTAGTAAATAGCTCTGAGGGGACCTATTAGAAACCATTAATAGCAGTTGCCTCAGAGAAGGGGAATGGCCATGGGAGACTTATTTTTCACTGTTTCACCCCTTTGCACCTAAAATAACAAGTGGCAGGCTGGGTGCATTGACTCATGCCTGTAATCCCAGCACTTTGGGAGGCTGAGGCAGGCGGATCACCTGAGGTTGGGAGTTTTAGACCAGCCTGACCAACATGGAGAAACCTCGTCTCTACTAAAAACACAAAATTAGTTAGCTGGGTGTGGTGGCGCATACCTGTAATCCCAGCTACTAGGGAGGCTGAGGCAGGAGAATTGCTTGAACTTGGGAGGCAGAGGTTGCGGTGAGCCTAGATTGCACCACTGCACTCCAGCCTGGGCAACAAGAACAAAACTCTGTCTCAAAAACAACAACAAAAACAAAACAAAAAAAAAACCCAACAAGAGGTGGGAGAGCCACTATCTTTTTAAGCAGCTGCTCCATTCCTGCAGGTTTCTATTTAACCTGAGATCCGCTGCAAGCCCTCAACCTTTTTCTCAGGCACCACTGGTAAATCAAACTTCCTATATTCTATGCTTATGCAGCTGATTTTTAAAAAATCTAAATGCAGGTCTTTCCACTTACTCTCTTAAATTTCATCCTGCTGGTTTCAGCCCACTGTTTCAAGTTATTTTAGAAACTTGATTCTGACATCCAAATATTAGCTTTTCCTCCCAACAGTGGCTTTCTGCAAATTTGGTGAGTGTGGTGGGCACTGATTATTACTAGGCTGACCAGGGTCTAGGAGCACAGAACTAGAGACACCTCCTCAGCAAGCTCTGCAGCAATCGGATAACCAACTGGAGTGAAGTAGCGCAGCAGTTACATAAATCCACCTGACTGGGCAGTCTCTGAGATCATTATTTTCCTCCTAACTTGCCTCTTCAATTGTGAGGCAATCAATGTCTAAGAGGAAACAAGGAACACTATGTATGGTCCAAGGAATTTTCCTAGTGGCCTTCCGAGTAAATAACAAATTATTGTTGATATTTTTATTATTTTCACCGTTATCTTGTTCTTTGTGAAGATACCGCTTATTTTTCTAGATGTTCTCAAATCCATGGTTTAATGTCATATTCTAGAATAGATTTTGAGGGAATTCACCTCAATGTGCCCACCTAGAATTTCCAGGATCTCCCTTTTCTTCCTTTTTGTCAGGATATTTGTAGCTGTCCAGGACTGTGGCCCCTGTCCTTTTTGCTGCCGCATTCACAGCCACATTGGCAAAGGTCCCTGGATTCTATCTGCAAAGGTCTGTTATCACTTGGGATTTGTAGCTCATTTATGTCTGATTTTTTTTTTAATATTTCTTCCTTTTTTTTTTTTTTTGCCATGTTTCGGACAGAATGCAGCTCATTTTGAATGACTAGGTGCTTAGGTTTTCTCTTCTATTTGGGGTTTAATGTCCTCTAACCCGTGTTTTGCTGAACTCTTCCCAGTTTGAAAGTGCTTTTCCTCAGGGGAGAAAGAAGAAAATCAGGGTTGAGTATTCTGCTTTCTCTGAAAACTTCCAACCTGACATCTTCATCCCCAAGTGGAACCCTGTCTTCTCCTTGTTCCTCTTGCTTGAATATAACCAGCAATATATTTTTTGTCTGCACCTTTTCTAAGTCTCAGTTTATCGCAGACTTCACCTTTCCTCCCATCTCATATACCACACCTTTTAAATGTTGAGCTTAGGCGGGGCACAGTGGCTCATGCCTGTAATCCCCGCACTTTGGGAGGCCAGGCAGGTGGATCACAAGGTCAGGAGTTTGAGAGCAGCCTGGCCAATATGGTGAAACCCGGTCTCTACTAAAAATACAAAAAAGCTGGGCATGGTGGTGGACACCTGTAGTCCCAGCTACTTGGAAGGCTGAGGCAGGAGAATCACCTGAATGTGGGAGGCGGAAGTTACAGTGAGCCGAGATCACGCCACTGCACTCCAGCCTGGGTAACAGAGCGAGAATCCCTCTCAAAAAAAAAATTGTTGAGCTTATCAGAGAGCTCTCTACAGAGCCACAATTGTTTCTTCAGCTCTCCCATCCTTTTCTCTGCATAGGGATTTTCTGCAAATGGTACAGTCTGATATTCTCTCAGAGCTTCCTATCCCTCTTCTGCCATATTGCCATCTTGTCTCTAAACTTCAAATCATAACTTTTTTCTAACTTTTTAAATCATGTTTCTGGGATTAGTTATCCATCCGTTCATCCCATGCCCACATGCCCTTCCTTCCAAATCCAACTTTCTCCTTTGTTTCCCAGCTCATCAACAGCACGAGGGAGTCTTTCCCCATCAGAAGGAAGGGTGGGGGAGTCGCTCCCTGGCAGCGTTTTCTTCCAGCTGAGAGGAAACTGTCATTGATGAATGTGAAGAGTTTATCAGCCACTCAGCGAGTAGCCAGGTGAGAGTGTCTCCTGCTGGAGCCAGGACAGGGCGGTTTCCAGCTTGGTGCCTGCCGCTCTCAGAGCATGTCAGGCAGTCAGATGTGTCCTTCCCTGGAGACATGGCTTCCAAGCACTTATCTATCCGTCTTACCCTCGCATCTGGTTCCCTCCAAATTGGCAGTGTGCTGTGGTGTAAAGCTTGCAGGATTTGGACTCCAATACATCCAGGTTTGCATTCTAGCTTTGCTACTTATTAGCAAGTCACTTAAATCTCTATCTCTGAGCTTCCATTTCTCTCACTTGAAAAGTGTGCCTATTATCAGGCTTACAGGGTAACTGAGTCATATATTTATGTACCTGCACATGGAAGGTTTCAAACACACCAGCTTCTGTGCTCAGCTTAGCTTTATGGAGTTTCACGTGTCACACGTTCTGAGTGAACTGTTGTTTTCCTTTCTATTCAAGCTGTTTCTTTTGGACAGGGTGTAATGTATGTCTTTGCCCAGTGAACCTTCCTTTGATGAGCCATGCATCCCACTAGAAACAGTCCAGCTCAGAGAGGTGGGGTGGGAGGAAGAAAACAGAACAGTCCAGCTGAATGTATGTGGTTCTTCTGGGGCTGACCCTGGACCTCCACCCCTTCAGATGGGCCTGTGACTCAGGCCTGGCTAGCATCTCCCAGACACACCAAATGCTTTACAGATGGGTGTGTGTTTCAAGCCAGAGTCCTCGCGGGGATTTTTGTTGGAGCTCTCCAAAGAGATTTTGCTTTTTCTCTGGAATTATAAGCTCTAAGAAGCCATGTGAGTGGAGCTGCCAGTTGGCATCTTGTTGCCATGTGGAGAGCCCATGTGAGAGGGAAACCAGCCGAGGGGTAGGAAGACTGAGTCCCGATGCCCTTGTTTGAACCACCAGATTCACCACTGGCCATTTTTGTTACTTAAGCCAATGAATTCCTTTTCTTAATGTAGCCAGTTTGAGTTGGGCTTCTGGGCATGTAACTGTTGAGCATACAATGCTGACCCTTTCATTTTTATAATAAAGCCACGAGTTCCCTCCTCTCATTAAGATTCATATTAATCTGAGTCATGGCACCAAAAAAAAAAAAGATTCATACTTAACTATTTATTTTATTTATTTTTTTATTTTCTAGGCGCTTGGACACTACATACTTAACTCTTTGTTAAAATCTGTGCTCCAATCATTATGCAGAAAAATACTGGAACTCAATGCATGTGCGTGCCATATTAGAAATTCCAGACTTGCAGACCCATGTCAGAATCTGGGCTTTGCTATTTACCACCAGTCTTGGGCAAATCAGTGAACCCTTTTGAGTTTCACTTTTCCACCACTAAAATGGGGGCAGTATTTAGCTTATATGGCAGTTTTATGGGTTGGAGCTACCGGTGACATGGGTAGGGCACATGGCTAAATAATATTTAGCCATCACTAAATATTATTAGGTGGTAGGAACATTTATGTTACCTCAGTAGCTTTGACTCTATGCTGAATCCATGTAATTCCCACACTTCATTCCATGTCACATCTCTTAGCCACCATGGTATCCAGGCTTATGGTGGTTTTGACCAAGGAGAGGGCAAGAACTTGCAGGCTTTGAGAAAAGATGGGAGATGAGGAGGTGGACAGAAATTTCAAAGTTTGATTGGGAAGATGGAATTAGTCTTATTTAAAACATTTGTGACTGCAGAACTTTACACCCACTTTCTATTTATAAATAGCCCTGTCTCTCAGCTCAGCTCCTCCTGCACAAGGCTTCAGTGGAAGACAACAGACACAGAGAACAGCTACCAATGCGGTGCAAATGTGCAGAGCAGAGGAGGCTGCTGGGAAGCTGGGGCTGCATGGCGTGGGCTCGGGGGTGTCAGGATTAAAGACACTAGGTCAAGAAATCTTAAGAAGGCCGGGCGTGGTGGCTCATGCTTGCAATCCCAGCACTTTGGGAGGCCGAGGCAGGTGGATCACCTGAGGTCAGGAGTTCAAGACCAGCCTGGCCAACAGGATGAAACCTCATCTCTACTAAAAATACAAAAATGACCCAGGCAGGATGGGGCATGCCTGTAGTCCAGCTGCTAGGGAGGCTGAGGCAGTATTGCTTGAACCCGGGAGGCAGAGGCTGCAGTGAGTTGGGATTGTGCCACTGCACTCTGGCTTGGGCGACAGAGCAAGACCCTGTCTCAAAAAAAAATTTTTTTTAAAGAAAAACCTGGGTCAAGGAAGGGTACAGTGGCTCACACCTGTAATCCAAGCACTTTGGAGGCCAAGGCGGGCGTATCGCCTGAGGTCAGGAGTTCAAGACCAGCCTGACCAACATGGTGAAACCCCGTCTTAAAAAAAAAAAAAAAAAAAAAAAAGCAGTATTTTATCCTCTGCCAGAAGCCTATGTAAGTAGAGGAGTCGTGGCCATCCTCTGTACCCTGGTCAAAGTTGGCAGAACTCCAGCATTATCTACTGCCTACTGCCTTGAGCTGGCAGCAGGAAGATGAGATAGAGGCTGCTGCAGCAACTGAGCAGAGATGATGCCTAAAGGCGACGGGAAAGAAACGGAGGTGACAAATTAGAGGCATTTCTGAGAATCCAGCAGTGACTTTCTAGAAGCAGAAGGAGGGGTAGAGAGGACTCAAGCTCATCTCCAGAGTTTCTAGCTTGGGGAATAGGGGCATAATGCTGTGTTTATAATAGAATTCAGACTGCAAGTACCACCGCAGGCTTGGGAAGAGGGTTTGAGATGTAACTCAGTTTGAGGATCCTGAAGGACATCCAGTGCATACAGCTAGGAGGCAGCCGACCATTTATTCAACAAACATCTGTGGAGACTCTACCATGTGGCAGTTGCTGGTCTAGGTGCTCATTTTATGGTAGAAATAAAGCTTTGAAGAAAGGTTAGGACAGAGAGAGATGCAATTCCACTCGCCCTCAAATGCTTTAGGCTTTACTAAGCCATAACTTTGCCCTTATTATTGTCTATACTTGCAAAGCAGCCCCTCCCTTCTAATTTTTAAAATTCTAATAACTGTCACATACCAAATATTTATTGTATGCCAGACACTGTACTAAATTTAATACTGTAGGCTGGGCGTGGTGGCTCATACCTGTAATCCTAGCACTTTGGGAGGCCGAGGTGGGTGACCACCTGAGGTCAGGAGTTTGAGACCAGCCTGGCCAACATGGTAAAACTCCCTCTCTTCCAAAAATACAAAAGTTAGCCTGGCATGGTGGCAGGAACCTATAATCCCAGCTGCTCAGGAGGCTGAGGCATGAGAATCACTTGAACCCAAGAGGTGGTGGTTGCAGTGAGCTAAGATCGTGCCACTTCACTTCAGCCTGGGTGAAAGAGTCAAACTTCATCTCAAAAACAAAACAAACAAAACTCTAATGAGTATTACTTTGCATTCTAGACATGAGGAGCCTGAGGCTTAAAATGGCCAACTTGCCCAAGGTCTCGCAGCTGGTGACAGGGCTAGAAATTGCTGCCACCCTGTCATCCTGCCACCCAGGATCCCCACTATCCTGACAAAGCCACGATCAGTACCACTTCTTCATGAAATCTTATTTCCCCAAACTGATGTAAGCTTTCCCTCTGTGGATCCCATGGCGCTTGGTTCCGGCTTCTCATGGTGTGCCCTGTTTTGTACAGCCATCATCAGGGTGTTAAAAAGAGCTTCAACAAGTACCTTCTTTCAGGGCACCAGCCCTCACTGCTGTATGTATGGTTTCACGTAGTCCAACACTCCTAGTGTCTTATGTTCTTGTCATTCTGCCTCCCTCTCAGTGGACCGTAAGCACCGAGGAGGACAGGGAGATTTATTACAGGCCTTTGCATCCTCTGCTGCCCCAGCACAGAACTTTGCCCAAGCTACTCACTATTATTATACAACTGAGAGTTGCATTTATAAACTCTAAATGTGGACCCCTCGGGGGAGGAAAGGCATGAGATACTGAATTCCAGCAAGAGGTGAGCAGTCTGAAGTGAGGCATGGTTCTATGGTTTCTATCTTCACCCTCCTTTCATGTTTCCAGCCAGAAAGACACTCTTACCAGTCTTTCTGACGCCAGGAGGACAGGGCCCCGACTAGTTGGCCAGACAGAGTAGGTGCAATGCTGGCTTGTCCTTATCTAACCTTTGGCTCTTCATGCTACTCTATGTGGAAATAAAAGCAATACTGAATAGATTTTCCATGGAAATATGGCACTGCCAGGGAATAGTCCATTCTTTTGGCTGCCTTAGCGAAGCAGAGGCTGGTGTTACAAAATTTTCTCTCACCCACGTGTCATCTTGGAGACTTGGAGAGAGGACAAGATTTGTTTCTTTATTTGCTCCTCTCAGGAAGCTTCTGAGTCCTGAATAGCACCTGCAGGTCACTTCCTCTTCTTCCAGTCTCTCAAGTACCAAACTCTAAACATACTGTGATATGATACTGATCGGAATCTACTTAAAATTGTTCTTCGGCCAGGCGTGGTGGCTCATGCCTGTAATCCCAGCACTTTGGGAGGCCAAGGCGGGCAGACCACAAGGTCAGGAGTTTGAGACCAGCCTGGCCAATATGGTAAAACCCCGTCTCTACTAAAAATACAAAAATCAGCCGGGCGTGGTGGCTGTAATCCCAGCTACTTGGGAGGCTGAGGCAGAAGAATTGCTTAAAACAAAAAGGCATTGCTTATAGCCATTACTGGAAAGAAAAGATTAAAAAAAGACAAACAAGAAGGCAAAGGTTGCAGTGAGCCAAGAGCATGCCACTGCACTCCAGCCAGGGTGAAAGAGTGAAACTCTTTAAAAAAAAATCGTTCTTCTTCAGAGTTTCAGTAAGTTGGTTCCAGAACAATCGTGGTTTTCATGCAAAATCTGCCTAATTAGTCCCAGACAAGAGATTTGGTGCCCAGAGTACAGAGGAATCTACTTAGGAGAAAGGCAAGATGGGCGCTTCCCAATTCCATCTCATGGCCATGGGGTAATGGTGACCAGAACACTTAACTCATGCACTAGAAGGGGCCTAAGACCTCTCTCTAGACAGCAAATGTATGAGGAAGCTATCATATGGGAAAGGTTGGATATAAGGAAAACTGCACTCACTTTAGAAAATCAATTCTCATTTTTAGCCAAGATACTCTCCTCAAGTTATTTTTTTGGCCAGGCATAGTGGCTCACACCAGTAATCCCAACACACTGGGAGGCTGAGGTGAGCAGATGACTTGAGTTCAGGAGGTCAAGACCATCCTAGGCAACAACATAGCAAAACCCTGTCTCTACTAAAAATACAAAAAAAGAATAGCCACAAGGCCGGGCGCAGTGGCTCACACCTGTAATCCAAGCACTTTGGAGGCCAAGGCGGGCAGATCACCTGAGGTCGGGAGTTCAAGACCAGCCTGACCAACATGGCGAAACCCCGTCTTTAAAAAAAAAAAAAAAAAGTGTAGCCACCTGTGGTGACACACACTTGTAATCCCAGCTGCTCAGGAGGCTGAGGTGGGAGAATCATCTGAGCTCGGGAACTGGAGGCTGCAATGAGCTGAGATTGCACCAGTGCACTCCAGTTCAGCCTGGGCAACCAGAGTGAGACTGCGTCTCAAAAAAAAAGCAGCAGCTATTTTTTGGTTAGTCTGCAACTTTCCCTCCAGGGCAAAAATCAGAGTGCAAGATTCTGACTCCTTTCAAGTTTAAAGAGAAAAATAAGATGAGAGATGAACAGAAGAGGGAAAAATATAAAATGAGATATCATATGTGACTTTGTTTTTCCCTTGTGGCAAGGTCTTGCTCTGTCACCCAGGCTGGAATGCAGTGGCACAATGATAGCCCACTGTAGCCTCAAACGCCTGGGCTCAGGTGATTCTCTGGCCCCAGACTCCCAAGTTGCTGGGACGACAGATGTGTGCCACCACACCTGGCTAATTTTTTTGATTTGTAGTAGAGACAGGCTCTCACTGTGTTGTCTAGGCTGTTCTCAAACTCCAGAACTCAAGTGATCCTCCCACCTTAGCCTCCCAAAGAGCTGGGATTAGCCAGGCACAGCCAATCTACTAAACAAAACAAACAAAACCAAAAAAACCACAAAATGCTGGGATTAAAGGCATAAGCCACCACACCCAGCACTTGTGACTTCTTTAGGTATGCCTAAACAGAGCTCTGAAAAGGAGGTAAGGCAAATATCTCTTGTCTGTATTTAAAAAAACAAAAACAAAAACACCAAAATAGAAAGTACCATGGCACTTTGGGAGGCAGCCTGAATGAACCCATCCAATATGCAAGGATGTTTTAGAAGCACGCATTAGAGGTGCTGACAGGCAGATCAGTTTCAAGAAATGCTACTAGCCAAATGTACTAGGAGTTCTAGTAAACTAAACTAATGGTACCTCTAGGAAGATTTCTTCTTTAGGAAGAAATCCTTGCCATACAGTAACTTAGCTTTTCATCTACATAAACCATCATAATAGTCTAGAAAAGTAATGGTGATCATTTCTATTTTCAGTTGTTTCAGCTATTTATAATTCTGCAGAGGCAAGATCTGTCTTTCCTTATTTAAGACCATTCTACTCTGTTGGGAAGCTTGTTCTTTGGTTCACTGCTTTGACTACAAATGCAGGCCCAGTTTCCTCAGATGGAAGGCTTACATAACATTTGGTTTGGCTGGGTACAGTGGCTCATGCCTGTAATCACAGCACTTTGGGAGGCCAAGGCAGAAGGATCATTTGAGGTCAGGCGTTCAAGACCAGTCTGGCCAACATGGTGAAACCCTGCCTCTACTAAAAATACAAAAAAATGAGTCGTATGTGGTGACAATTGCCTGTAATCCCAGTTACTCAGGAAGCTGAGGCACGAGAACCCAGGAGGTGGAGGTTGCAGTGAGCTGAGATCGCGCCACTGCACTCCAGCCTAGGTGACAGAGTGAGAACCTGTCTGAAAAACAACAGGCTGGGCGCAGTGGCTCACGCCGGTAATCCCACCACTTTCAGAGGCTAGGGTGGGCAGATCACCTGAGATTGGGAGTTCGAGACCAGCCTGACCAACATGGAGAAACCCCGTCTCTACCAAAAATACAAAAAACAACAACAGACACAACGTGGTTTACTGGCTACCTTTTTCTTAGCATTTTATAGCCTCCATGAAACAATACAAATGCCTCAGTTAGCTTCATGTCCTGGAAGAATTAAGGAAAAAAACCCCAAAACCTTACAATTTGATAGACCCTGGTTTAAATTCAGCTCTGAAAATTCCTGGCTATATCATTCTGAGTGAGTTGTTTAATCAGTCTCACTTTATTTTTAAAACGAGGATGCCGATCCCACCAAAAAATTATGAAAATTAGAACTTCTACAACAGGCTTGGCAGCCCCTACTAACCAGTCTGTTCTCCGGTCTTGCTCCCTTACCTGCCCCAGTACCTTAAACTGACCACTTTCATTTACTACTACATTTACTCTCCCAGCTAGTTTTTCTTTCTTTGTTTTTCTTATTTTATCAGAAGAATTTTCTGTTTCTGAGACGGAGTTTTGCTTGTTGCCCAGGCTGGAGTGCAGTGGCACCATTTCAGCTCACTGCAACCTAATTATCCTACCTCAGCCTTTTTTGTTTTGAGACAGAGTCTTGCTCTGTTGTCCACGTTGGAGTGCAGTGGTGCTATCTCATCTCCCTGCAACTTCTGCCTCCTGGGTTTAAGCAATTCTCCTGCTTCAGTCTCCCAAGTACTGGGATTACAGGCCTGCGCCTCCACACCCAGCTAATTTTTGTAATTTTAGCAGAAATGGGGTTTCACCACGTTGGCCAGGCTGGTCTCGAATTCCTAGCCTCACGTGATCAGCCTGCCTCAGCCTCTGAGAGATTACTGGGATTACAGGTGTAAGCCACCACACCCAGCCTTTTCTTTTAATATATATTTTAAAGCCTAGTCAAGTGAAGCAGTGGAAGGGGAGAAGAAAAAAAATCTGTACCTGGTTGTGACCAACTAGTAGGAAAAACTGCTGCACTTAGACCAGCAACTACCCCACTAATTAATTTTTCTATAAAGCCCAGTGAGTTTTTTTTTCCTTTGGAGACAGGCTCTCACGTTGTCACCTAGGCTGGAGTGCAGTGGTGCATGACCACAGGTCACTACAGCCTCAACCTCCCAGGCTCAAGCAACTGTCCCACCTCAGCCTCCTGGGTAGCTGGGACTACTGGTGCACAACACCAGTTTTTAAATTTTTGTGGAGAGGTCTCACTATATTGCCCAGGGAGGCTGATGTTTTAGTTGGTCTGTTTTAAAGGACTAAATATATATATATATATATATTTTTTTTTTCTCCAGATTTTCAAATCAGAAGTAATGCTCCTGCTGTATAAAACATGAACTTGGTGTTAGATATAGTTTTTGTTTTGTCAGTTCGTTTGTACTATTATATGCTCTGAAAGAGGGAGAGTTTGAAGGCACAGCCCTCCCATCCAGTTGGGAGGTCTGAGTTACTTCACAGAGATGCCACTAGAACTGAATCTTACAGTACAGAAACATGTCACTGGGAAGAGGGGAAGGAGATTTCTAGAACAGGAAATCACAGTAAAGCCAAGGTATGCTGAGGTAACAGAGACATGATGGAATATAGAGCTTATGTTCAATGTTTATTTCATTCTAAGGTTGCTTTTTTACCCCAGTATTTTTATAATGATCCCCCCCAAAGTTCCAGGAAACCCACATTTTTTTTTCCAGATGGAATTTTGCTCTTTTTGCCCAGACTGGAGTGCAATGGTGAGATCTTGGCTCACCACAACCTCCACCTCCTGGGTTCAAGTGATTCTCCTGCCTCGGCCTCCTTGAGTAGCTGAGATTACAGCTTAGTTTTTTATTTTTATTTTATTATTTGAGACGGAGTCTTGCTCTGTTGCCTAGGCTGGAGTGCAGTGGCGTGATCTCGGCTCACTGCAACCTTGGTACCACCGAGGAAAACCAGTTTCATAAGTGGCTTACCAGAGAACCCCTTAGTTTTTTGTTAGAGACAGAGTCTCACTCTATCACCCAGTGGCACAATCTTGGCTCACTGCAACCTCCACCTCCCAGGTTCAAGTAATTCTCCTGCCTCAGCCTCCTGAATAGCTGAAACTACAGGTGTGTGCCTATGACCGGCTAATTTTTCAATATTTTAGTAGAGATGGGGTTTCACCATGTTGGTCAGGCTGGTCTTGAACTCCTGGCCTCAAGTGATCCGCCTGCCTTAGCCTCCCAAAGTGTTAGGATTACAGGTGTGGGCCACCACTCCAGGCCAAAATTCATATTATTTACTGAGTTCATTATTTCTTGTGTTTCTTTCTTTTTTTTGAGATGGAGTTTTGCTCTTGTCCCCTAGCTGGAGTACAGTGGCACAATCTCAGTTCAATACAACCTCTGCCTCCCCGGTCAAGCGATTCTCCTGCCTCAGCCTCCCGAGTAGCTGGGATTACAGGCATGTGCCACCATGCCTGGCTGATTTTGTATTTTCAGTAGAGACGGGGTTTCTCCATGTTGGTCAGGCTGGTCTCAAACTCCTGACCTCAGATGATCTGCCAGCCTTGGCCTCCCAAAGTGCTGGGATTACAGGTGTGAGCAGCCTTGCCTGGCTCTTGCATGTGTTTCTTAATAGTACCTATCTGCATTTCCTAACCCCTGAATACCTTTAGACTTTTATGTTAATAGCTTATAGTAAAATTTTTTTTTCTTTTAAGATGGGGTTTCACCATGTTGGTCAGGCTGGTCTTGAACTCCTGACCTAAGGTGATCCACCCGCCTTGGCCTCCAAAGAAGTGCTTGGATTACAGGTGTGAGCCACTATGCCCGGCCACTTATAGTAAGATATTATGGAAGATCATAGGTATAGGACTCTGAATAGACCTATAGGTTGGATGCA
>CAUYLG010056687.1:0-37915 GCA_963573385.1 Cacajao melanocephalus
CTGAAGTTGCTTATCATCTTAAGGAAATTTTGGGTGGAGATGATGGATGCTTTTAAATATACAATCATGTCATCTGCAAATAGAGGCAATTTGACTTCGTCTCCTTATTGAATATCCTTTATTTCTTTTTCTTGCCTGAGAGCCCTGGTGAGTACTTCAAATACTATGTTGAATAGGAGTGGTGAGAGAGGGCATCCTTTTCTTGTGCCAGTTTTCCAAGGCAATGCTTCCAGTTTTTGCCCATTCAGTATGATATTGGCTGTGGGTTTGTCATAAATAGCTTTTATTACTTTGAGATACATTCCACTGATACCTAGTTTATTGAGAGTTTTTAGCATAAAGAATTTTGTCAAAGGCCTTCTCTGCATCTATTGAGATAATCATGTGGTTTTTGTCTTTGGATCTGTCTATGTGATGGATTATGTTGTTTATAGATTTGTGTATGTTGAACCAGTCTTGCATCCCAGGGATGAAGCTGACTTGATCACGATGAATAAGCTTTTCGATGTGCTGTTGAATTCAGTATGCCAGTATTTTATTGAAGATTTTTGCATCTATGTTTATCATGGATATTGGGCTGAAATTTTACTTTTTAGTTGTGTCTCTGCCAAGTTTTGGTATTAGGATGATGTTGGTTTCATAAAATGAGTTAGGTAGGATTCTCTCTTTTTGTATTGTTTGGAATAATTTCAGAAGGCATGGTACCAGCTCCTCTTTGTATCTCTGGTAGAATTTGGCTGTGAACCCATCTGGCCCTGGACTTTTTTTTTTTTTTTTGGTTGGTAGGCTATTAACTGCTTCGTTAACTTTAGACCTTGTAATTGGTCTATTTAAGGATTCAATTTCTTCCTGGTTTAGTCTTGGGAAGGTGTAAGTGTCCAGGAATTCATCTATTTCTTCTTGATTTACTGGTTTTTGTGCATAGAAGTGTTTGTAGTAATCTCTGATGATAGTTTGTGTTTCTGTGGGATCAGTGGTGATAGCCCCTTTATAATTTTTTATTGAATCTATTTGATTCTCCTCTCTCCTCTTTTTTATTAGTCTGGCTAGCAGTCTATCTATTTTATTGATCTCTTCAAAAAGCCACCTCCTGGATTTACTGATTTTTTTTGAAAGGGTTTTTGTGTCTCTATCTCCTTCAGTTCTGCTTTGATCTTAGTTATTTCTTGTCTTCTGCTAGCTTTTGAGTTTGTTTAATCTTACTCCTCCAGTTCTTTTCACTGTGATGTTAGGGTGTTAATTTTAGATCTTTCCTTGCTTCTCATGTGGGCATTTAGTGCTATAACTTTCCCTCTATACACTGCTTTAAATGTGTGCCAAAGATTCTGGTATGTTGTGTCTTCATTCTCATTTGTTTCAAAGAATATCTTTATTTCTGTCTCCATTTCATTATTTATCCAGTAGTCATTCAGAAGCAAGTTGTTCAGTTTCCACGTAGTTGTGTGGTGCTGAATCAGTTTCTTAATCCTGAGTTCTAATTTTATTGCACTTTGGTCCGAGAGAGTGTTTGTTGATTTCCATTCTTTTGCATTTGCTAAGGAATGATTTACTTCCAATTATGTGGTCAATTATAGAATAAGTGTTATGTGGCACTGGGAAGAATATATATTCTGTGGATGTGGGTTGGAGAGTTCTGTAGATGTCTATTAGGTCTGCTTTGTCTAGATCTGAGTTCAAGTCCTGGATATCCTTGTTAATTTTCTGTCTCATTGATCTGTCTAATATTGACAGTGGTGTGTTAAAGTCTCCCACTATTTTGTGTGGGAGTCTAAGTCTCTTTGTAGGGCATCAAAAACTTGCTTTATGCATCTGGGTGCTCCTGTATTGGGTGCATATATATTTTTGTTAGTTAGCTCTTCTCGTTGCATTGATCCCTTTACCATTATGTTATGTCCTTCTTTGTCTCTTTTGATCTTTGTTGGTTTAAAGTCTGTTTTATCAGAGACTAGGATTGCAACTCCTGATTTTTTTGCTCTCCATTTGCTTGGTAAATCTTCCTCTATCTCTTTATTTTAAGCTTATATGTGTCTTTGCACATGAGATGGGTCTCTCGAATACAGCACACTGATGGGTCTTGACTCTTTGTCCAATTTGCCAGTCTGTTTCTTTTAATCAGGACATTTAGCCCATTTACGTTTAAGGTTAATATTGTTATGTGTGAAATTGATCCTGTCATTTTAATGCTAGCTAGTTGTTTTGCCCATTGGTTGATGCAGTTTCTTCATAGTGTTGATGGTTTTTACAATTTGATATGCTTTTGGAGAGGCTGGTACTGGTTGTTCCTTGCCTTGTTTAGTGCTTCTTTCAGGAGCTATAGTAAGGCAGGCCTGGTGGTGATGAAATCTCTCAGCAATTGCTTTTCCATAAAGGATTTTATTTCTCCTTCACTTATGAAGCTTAGTTTGGCTGGATATGAAATTCTGATTTCTAAATTCTTTTCTTTAAGGATGTTCAATATTGGCCGCTCCCCTCCTCTGGCCTGTAGGGTTTCTGCCAAGAGTAAGTCTGATGGGCTTCCCTTTGTGGGTAACCCGACTTTTCTCTCTGGCTGTCTTTAGCATTTTTTTCCTTCATTTCAACCCTGGTGAATCTGGAGATTATGTGCCTTAGGGTTGCTCTTCTCAAGGAATATCTTTGTGGTGTTCTCTGTATTTCCTGAATTTGAATATTGGCCTGCCTTTTGAGGTTGAGGAAATTCTCCTGGATAATATCCTGAAGAGTGTTTTCCAACTTGGTTTCATTCTCCCTGTCACGTTCAGGTACACTAATCAAACATAGAGTTGGTCTTTTCACATAATCCCATATTTCTTGGAGGCTTTGTTCATTTCTTTCCACTCTTTTTTTTTCTAATCTTGCCTGCTCATTTTATTCCATTGAGTTGATCTTCAATCTCTGGTATCCTTTCTTCTGCTTGTTCGATTTGGCTATTGAAACTTGTGTATGCTTCGTGAAGTTCTCATGTTGTGTTTTTCAGTTCCATGAAGTCATTTATGTTCTTCTCTAGGCTAGTTATTCTAGTTAGCATTTTGCCTAACCTTTTTTCAAGGTTCTTAGTTTCCTTGCATTGGGTTAGAACGTGCTCCTTTAGCTTTGTGAAGTTTGTTATTACACACCTTCTGAAGCTTGCTTCTGTCAATTTGTCAAACTCCTTCTCTATCCAGTTTTGTTCCAGTGCACAGGGAAATATTTTTAACATTAATTAAAAATTAAGGAATAAGAAATTCATTATATGAAAATTATAAAATACATACCATATGCAAATTTGCAAAGATGCAAAGATCAAATACTGTATTAAAACTTTCTAAAATGTTGGATGTAATTATTATTGGAAAGAGGAAAATATACATTTCTTTTTTGTTTGTATTTTTCAAGAGTAACACTACCGTGATAACTAGAAAAGTAGCTTAAAAATGCATATACAACATGAGCCAATTTTGTTTTATCAATGTGCACACATATACCTTAATAATGTTTGCATCAAGCTAGAGGGCCAGTATATTTTACACACATTTTTTTTTCTTTTCTTTTCTTTTTTTTGGAAATAGCTAGGAGAGAAAGATCAATGTAGACATTTTTTCTTCAAAGAAAGGAGAATTCCTCTGAGCAAATGAACTAGGAAGAAGGGCTACAAAGTCACTAATGCAAGCACCTCAAATCAGAGCTTCAAGAATATCTGGAGGGCCAGAGAAGGGAAGCTCGAAGGGGATCTCATGGAAAAACTTCTGTGTGTAAAGAAGAGAAATAATTGTGAGAATGCTACATAGACTGGAGGAGACATCTAGGAAAAAAAAGTATAATAATGTCTGAAAAAATATTTCCTTAGGAGTGTTCAAAATAGACTAGACAAAAATAAAATGCCTAGAATGACTTTCACATTAATTCTTTGGACGAAAATCAAACCTCATAACCTGCCCCGGGCAGCTTCAGTGCCTTGGATATGGTTTTAGAATGGTCTGACATGTTTTTCACATCTATAAATTATTAAATATCTCACATAAAGACTTCAGAAGAAAACAGAAGAGACAGAATGACAATGGAAATATCCCTGTAACTGTCACATGAATCAAGAAGTAGACTACTGCCATGATCTCCAAAGGTCACTTTATGTCCTTTCTGGCCTCACTCCTTTGCTTTTCCCATAATTAACAGTTTTCCTGACATTTACAATCTCTTTCTTACCTTGAAGCTTTAGGCAAAGTATGTATCTTATCTGTGACGGGATCTTTCTCAGGGTAAAATGACACTCTTAGAACCCATCTCACTAGGTCATTGGGAGGATTAAAAGAGAGGGCTTAGGATATGGTGTATAATAAACACTCAACATGCATTGGCAGTGGTTTCTTCTGCTCATATAGCACATGGAAGCCAGCTTTAATGTTGTATACAGAGTTAGAAGAAGAAAGAAAGGAAAGAAAAAAATATGAAAATGATATAAAGGGCTTGGGAAAACATTAAAACATGTTCCATTAAAAAAATACAATATATTCTATTTTTTCCAAATTATTTTAATGGAGGTTTTATATATCCATACAAAATAATACTAAAGTTTATTTGTTTATATTTTTCTAAATTCTACCTAGCAATTGAAATTCTACCTAACAGACTAAAACCTATTATAGTTCTCTCAGAGAACACAATATATATGTTTTTTGAGGGAAGATGAAGACCATTATCTACCATAAAAGTCAGCAATGTCCATCTCCCTTTAGTCAATTTATAGAGATTATGGAAATAATAAATCCTTCACTTAAAAAATGTTCCTAAATATCCTAATAATTCTAAATATCTGATAATATATCAGGAAAAGGTAACAGATATTTACAATTTTCAGTAATTAGAAAAATGTGGCTGATCAAGTGCACTATTCACATTCTACAGGAAGGATCTAACGTATGTGGAGAGAAATGTGTCATTAAATGTTGGGAGGTCATTGGGAGGGGAAAATCAGAAATAGCTATAGAAACAACTGTTATCAAAATGTAATGATCATTTTTCTGAGTCATTAATTTACTTTTTTGAGTTCCAACTTCTCATCATTTAATAGATGAAGAGGTGAAAAAATTACTGAAACTCAAAAGAAGCATTTTATTGAAATGAAATTAAATGGAAATGCTTATCTTCCTCCAAGATAAGCATTTTCACTAAACTTTAAGTCATGCAAAACACAGATCCATCTTTCTCATGAAGCCAGTTGCCTCTGTTGCTAGTGAACCAGATCATTTGAAATATACTGGAGCCAACTGCACTTTTGTTTTTTCCCCTCTCAATTCCCATATTTTATTATTACACTGACACACATTCTATATGTACTGTATATTTGTGATATTAGTAAATTCTAGCTTGTGAGACAATGTAATGGTTGAAACTAAGCATTTCCATAACACTCTTTACAGATAATCGCTGAACCTCACAATATTTCCTCATTTTACTTGGCCTTGTCTAAGAATTATTTTTGCGACTCTGAATCAACTTTCCTATTTTATCCCAGGGACCAAGAAAATCAGACTTCTGATGTCACCTTCGTCCTCTTGGGTTTCTCAGAATATCCAGACCTCAGGTGCCTCTGTTCCTGGTCTTCCTGACCATCTACACAGTCACTGTGCTGGGGAACCTGGGCATGATCATGGTCATCAGGATCAACCCCAAACTCCACACCCCCATGTACTTTTTCCTCAGCCACTTGTCCTTTGTTGATTTCTGTTATTCCACCACTGTTACACCCAAACTGCTGGAGAACTTGGTTGTGGAAGACAGAAGCATGTCCTTCACAGAATGCATCATGCAATTCTTTGCCTGCATATTTGTGGTGACAGAAATATTCATGCTGGCTGTGATGGCCTATGACAGCTTTGTGGTGGTGTGTAACCCTCTACTCTACACAGTTGCAATGTCCCAGAGGCTTTGCTCTTTGTTGGTGGCTGCATCATACTCCTGGGGGATAGTCTGTTCCTTGACAATTACCTTCTGTCTCCTGGAATTATCCTTCAGAGGAAATAATATCATTAATAACTTTGTCTGTGAGCATGCTGCCATTGTTGCTGTGTCATGCTCTGACCCCTCCGTGAGCCAGAAGATCATTTTAGTTTCTGCCGTATTTAATGAAATAAGCAGCCTGATGATCATTCTCACCTCCTATGCTTTCATTTTTATCACTGTCATGAAGATGCCTTCCACTGGGCGGCGCATAAAAGCATGTGCCACAGGTTCCTCCCAGCTGACAGCCATCAGCATTTTCCATGGGACCATCATTTTTCTCTATTGCGTTTCTAACTCCAAAAGTTCATGGCTTATGGTCAAGGTGGGCTCTGTCTTTTACACAGTGGTCATTCCCATGCTGAACCCCTTGACCCATAGCTTCAGGAACAAAGATGCCAAAGAGACAGGAAGTTAGTCTTTACCAAATTATTATGTCTCATATTATAAAGTCTAGAAGATGAACTTATTTCTATTAGTTCTAGAATTGCTAATAATCCAAATTCCTTTTTCAAACAGCAAAGCAGTGGATGTGTTTAATATAACCCCTAGTTAATGGTTATTTGACATCTGTTTAAATTCTAGTAGATTAGCTAGCAAGTAACACAGCAATATAATCTATAATGATGTAACTTGTCATTAAACTTAAAATTTGTCATGTTAAGATTTCTGAGTTAATATACATTACCCTTTTGCTGCCCAGGTAAACCTTCCATTCTTTTTCAGTTGTTGGAGAATGGTCTTGCAGATTTGTTCTGAAAATTTATAGCTTACCATGAAGGTGGATATAGCAAATGCAATACAGTAAAGTAAGAGATGTTCAGCATTCAGGCACTAAGTTTAAAAGAAATATTTGTTGAATTCCACATAGGGTGCATTGGTGTATTCTAAGTGTGTATAAGGCATAAATCTGCCCACAAAGTCCAGAATGTTGCTTAGTAAAATTTTATTGGTTAACATAAAATTTTATTTGGCCATTGTATGCAATACATAAAAAAATGAAAATAGCCACATATTTCAGAAATAGCTATTTTGAAATCTGAATTTGTCCTTCCTGACAATCTTGATTTGTATATGAGTTATATATTGATCCATAAAAAAAATACCCTAAATGTCAGTGATATATAACATCAGGTAATTATTATTACTTTGTCAATTGATTCAGCAGTCCTGCTAATATCAGCTGGTGCATTGTGGCTGATATTATCTAGTCTAATGTGTTTAATGGGAACTCATAGACCTACATAATGATTGAATAGTCCTGCCTCTATGTGTCTGTGATCCTTTACAGGGTCATATGACTTACAGTGATGAACATAGGTGTGATTTATTTATTTACTTTCTTTGATCTGAATGGTTTTTGGATGGATAGACAGAAAGAGTAATTTTAATGCTGTTATTAGCTTCCAGCCTTTTTTATGTCATTTCTATGGAATGTTTTATTTATCATTTCATTGATATAGATACGAAATGCCATAAAATTTATTTTAGTAATTGTCCTATGTGTATCTTCTATAATAATTTTGCAGTTGTGGTCTGCATTATTCCAGTATTATTTTTAATGGCAAACTTTTACATTTTTTAATGAAATGTCTTATTAATTATTAATATTGTTATTAATTTATGCTTTTCTTTCATCTTCATGGAATTCTATTTGCATATTTTTTGTGTTGACTTTATAGTTTTTAATATGTTAAAATATAGTCATGTTTTATGACTGCTAATGTGTATGTAAACCAACTCTATTCTTATTACTGGTATCACTCTGCCCTCTAGTGGGCATTCTATTTTTGCCACTTGTAACAAAAATTTATTCTCTCAGCTACTATTTAGGAGGTGAATTTTGTACAATTAGACTATATGAAAACAAATTCTATGAATTACAACTGGCTTAGAATGATACAACAATTAGACAAGAGTAGACTCGGTAATATTGATGAAAAGTGAAATATTTTGTTCTCATTAACTCAAACTAGGATAAAAATTTTAAAAAACTATTTCTTCGTGCAAGAAAGAATATTGGACTAAGATTTATTTGTCAACCTCTTATATAATTTGGTAGTTTTCCAGGAAAAATCATTAAAATATTTAAGTTTTGGTTAACCATTTGTAATATTTTTGAAAACCTTATGAATACATTCAGAAATTCTTGGAGAATTAAATGGTATAAAAGTTTGATTTGTAAACATATAGTTTGGTAAATGTAAAGGAAAATGCAAAACGCTAAGAGTATGTGATATATAGGCATACTTAACATATGTGTGTGTGGTTTATGCATAATATATGTATATGTTTCTGTATTGCTTGATTCTTCCTTTTATGTATCTATGTCTGTTAATCTATCACCTATCTATCTTCCTATCCATCATCCATCACCTATCTGCATTGAAATTAGTGTTTCCCTTAAGCCTTCTGTTTCAAACATCAGGCATGAAGAGGATTTTGTTGTGCAGAGCCAATAACTCTGCATTTATTTATCCTCGTGTCCCTGGTAAGCAGTGTTTGTTTTTTTTTTTGTCTTTATAATTTGATGTGTCTAGGTACCAAATATACATGGTATCCTACAATATTTGCCTTTTGTACCTGGCTTATTTCACTTAGCTTCATGTTTTCATGGCTCATCTCATGGACGTTTGGGTTGTTTTTACCTTTGAGCTACTGTGAATAATACTGTTAAGAACATAGGTGTACAAATATCTGTTTGAATCTCTGCTTTCAATTATTTTGGTATATATTGGAAGTGGCATTGCAGGGTCATGTGTATTTTAATTTCTAATTACTTGAAGAACTACCATAGGTTTTTCCAGAGCAGCTTCACCATTTTACATTCTCACCAGTAATGTTCAAGGGGTCCAATCCATTCCATTGCCTCTAAAATTTATTATTTTCCACTTGTTTCTTCTTTTTCTTTGCTTTTTCTTTTTCATACTTGCTGTCTTAAAGGGTGTGAAGTGGTAGCTGTTTTGTTTATTTGTTTATTTTGTTTTTTTTGGTGTTTTTATTTGTGTTATTTCTATCTCCAAAATAGATCTACTTCTTTATGTCTGTATACTCTTAGCCATCATTGTCATTCTGTTGTGTATAAGCAGTCAATACAAAATTAATCTGCTTCTCCTATTTCTTAACTTTATTACTATGGCTTGAATGTGTCTTCCAAAGTTCATGTGTTAGAAACTTAACCCCCAATTTAACAAGGTTTAGAGGTAGACCTTTTACAGGTGATTAGGTCATGCAGGCTCTAATCTCATGCATGGATTAATGTCCCTATTGCAGGAGTGGGTTAGTTATCATGAGAGTGGGTTCCTGCTAAGCAGAGTGAGTTTTCCCCCTTCCTGTCACATGTGTGCATGCTCTCTAGGGCCCTCTCTTCTTCCTTCAGTCTTGGATGATGCAGCATGAAGGTCCTCACCGGATGTCAATACCCTTATATTGGACTTCCCAGCCTCCAGAACTGTGAGAAATAAATTTATTTTTAAAATGAACTACACAGTCTGTGGTGTTGTTATAGCAACACAAAAATAGACTAAGAGACTTATCGAATTGTTTTTTCTAATTCTGTGAAAAAATGACATTTTATTTTGATAGGAACAGCATTGAATCTGTATATTGCTTTGAGAAATATGGCTATTTCCACAATATTGACTCTTCCAATCTGTGAGCAAATGGGATTTTTTTTTTCATTTGTTTATGTCATCTACATTTTCTTTCATTAGGGTGAAACCTGATTATTTTTTCTTGTAGTGTGATTGAGATACTTTGGGCTTTACTTTTCTAAAAAAAAACATAATTTTTGTTTGGACTTAGGGTAGAATTATTGTAAATCTATAGATTTACTTGAGAAAAATAACAGCAAGTTTGCATCACCAGGTTTTCCAATCCACAAGCTTTCTATATCTTTCATTTTATTTAGATTTATGTCAATAATTATAAAAAGAGTTACATTCTTTTTTTCTGTAATGTTCTTGCACATATTTTGTTAAATAAATCACTGAGTGCTTGATGCTTTTCATGATATTTTCATGTCAATTGTGATATGTGTTATTTTTAGATCTTAATACAATTTATTTTATACTAATTTTGCTTCTGGCAATTCTACCAGAATCTCTTATTAATGTTATAACTTATTTGTAGATTATTTTGAATTTTCAACATATGCATCATATTCTCTCTGATTAAATGCAATCGTTTTTTCTTAATGGTATTCCTTTAACTGGTTTATCTTGTCTTGGTGAACTAGCTAGGCACCTCTATATTATGTTGAATAAACAGTAAAAGTGGGAATCCTTGACTTCTTAATTTCACAAGGAAATAATTTATATTTCATATTTAAAATGTTTTCTGTAGGTTATCTTTTTGTAGATTCCTTTTTATTTTCCAGATTAGCAACATGGTTTGCTTCCTTGTGTTTATTTTCATTTGTTTTTGTTATTTTTTTTTAGTGAATGGATGATATAGTAACCCCTACTCAGAATGATATCATGGAATTGTATTGCCATACTATAAAAAAGAAAAAACAAATATTGATGTGTTTAAATCATATAATTTTATTAATAAAAATTCATAAACAGACAAAATTAATCTATAGTAATGTTTCAGAATAGTTGTTACCTTTTAAAGTTACTGACAGGGAGGAGGCATAATTTGTGCTTCTGGGTAATATTTGATAATAACTAATATTTTCACCTTGTTGGTTTATGTACAAGTTTATTCACTTTAACTTATTGAAGTGAGCAAAGTAATTGTGCACTTCATTGCATTTAAGTTATACTCCAATTAAAATAATCTACAAGAATGAAAGAAATGTAGATTCCTTGGCAACACCTAGAAAATCCACATTTTTAAAAAAATGTTGAAGTGAGATTCCATGGACACAGTTTTTGGGACAGAGTTTGGCACATAGAGTGTTTTTTTTTGTGTGTGGATAAAGAGTTGTGGGAGGAAATGAAAGAGAATGAATGGTACAGACTGTCTATATGTGGATATGATGTTGATGAACATCACACAGATATTCATTAGGTGTAATGAGCTCAACAAAGCCCTGCTTTATCTTGTGGGAGCTTTGGCACGCATGTGACATACAGTCTCTAAATTGATCCCCTTGGGCCAGACTTTTATATTCATGCCTAATAGATGAGCACTGTGGTTCCTTGTAGCTGAGGCCAATGTGGAAGAAGTTGATAACCTGGAGAATAAGATCTTCTTGAAGGGGTGTCAGTAACATGCATCTTCAAGGACTTTTATACATATAATTACTGGTGAGAGTGCAAACTGGTAGAATTACTTTTGAGAGTAATTTGGAAATAGCTACACTAAGAAAATATAACTTATGACCCAGCAATATTTTTTCTGAAAATTTATATTTTAAAAAGGTGGTAAACAGATACAAATTTGGATTTATTTGAAGTATTAATTATAACAACAAAAGACTGGAGACCATTAATGACTATTTGCTAATAAATTATAATATATTTTAAAAATCACACCATACAACCATTAAAAATACTAAGTCATTTTAATATATATTTACATTTTACATATACTTTTATCACTAATATATAATCTTTCAGGAAAATTGAACAAGGATTACACAGTAGTCATACTTTGAAATCATCTATGTAAGAAGTACATGTGTGTGTCTCTATTATATATGAACATGCAAGTGCATTACTATATCTTAAGGATTCAAACAAATGAAGAGTTGGCAGTGGTTACTATAGGTGGGAAAACTATAAACTGACAGTGAGTAACATGTGGGAGATTTTTTTTGGACGAATCTTTTAAATCACATTATGTAAATGTATTATAAAATCAAATACCATTATATTTAGTTAATCATAAAATGTTTTAATATAGAAATGGATGGATAAAATATGTTGGCATAATTTCTATTCTGCAATCAACCAAGTATCTGAAATTTTATGATTATCAAGTATGTGTCTCTACCTTTCTCTCTTTATAAGTAGATTAATAGATACATATATTTACAGATATAGATGCCCATATATACAGATAATATGTAGATATCTTATATGAATATATTTCTATTTTGTGTATTTACATATGTAAATGTTTAAAACACATACTGTGGATTATATATATATTATATTATAAATATCTTTATACTACTTCAAGAGGCATTTAGTTCATTAAAAATGAACTAAAATATATTATTGAGATTTATCCTCATTTTATTGCATACTTTTAGAAGAATTATCATTGTCAAGTCTGCATTGTGGTGAATACTTTTTCATCATTCAAATGTTCATATTAAGATATCTGGCAACGTTAATATTTTACCCTCTTTGTTTCATGAAATGGTAAACTTTCAATGTGTTTTCAGTTTTCAATTATGGATGTCTTTCTCGTTTACAATTATCTTAGACTTCCGAAAGTTTTCATTATGCTGTATTGTATGTAGTGTTACAGAAGTACAAACCGTATGGTCTAGGTAATAGGGCAATTTCTGCCTCTAATGATGCAGGTTGAAATGCTTAATTCAATCCCCAGATTGTAAAAAATCAAGAATGGAGTTTTCTTTATGAAAATCACATTCTACGTCAATTTAGGTATTAGAATCTCATGCTAATGCCACTTTCATTTCATCCAACAAGTGAGATAATAGTGTTGCTTTGTAAGCTGCAATGATGATTACAAATATAAATGGCTTGTGTAATATTGATTTTCATCTATTAGTTTCACAAATACTTTAAAAATATGTAGCTTGGTACTGAGTTAGACACTAGTGCAATAAAATGCATGGGGATCTAAGAGTGTGGTGGGGAAGAGCACAAGGAAAGCAATCAAATCAATCAAACTACAAAACTAAGGTAATTGGTATGACTGATGTATATCTTTAGATTGCTGTGATTTTGTAGCATCTGTCTATACAGGAAGGATGTCATTTGAGTCCTGGTTATTCCAAATAGCACTACTGTGGCCTAGAAAAGTAGACTATGTATTGTTTGTGGGTTTGCATAACCACAAACATTATATGTTTGCATACTAAATATTACACGGGTTTGCATACACTAAATTTCTATTTATATAGTAACTAGGAGCTCAAACATGTTAATCACTCTTATTCCAACTCTCCTTCTCCCACGCACACAAAATCATGTACACTAAAAAAGAAAAGTCTGGAAAGTAGTGGAGCAAACTGATTTAAAAGGGGCAATGTGGACGTTGAGAGGCTGCTTGCTATATGTTACATTATTTCAGGTCAGAGGTGATGAGGTCTTAGCATTAAGCAGCAGTGATTGCAGTGGTAAAGATTCAGTGAAATGGGCCTTTTATTACTGTAAATGTTGACATGAAAAACACTTTTAAATATTTTCAGATTCACCAAATAAGTGGCAAGCTTGTTCGGAGAATGCATATACACTCCTCACTCAGTAATCCACATTTGGCATCTTACATAATTATCATTACAATTTTGTCAAAAGAGCTTCTGGGCCACAAATTAAACAATCAATCAAGTAAAAAGGTGACCTACATAAAAAGGAAAACATACTTGCAAACCATATACTTGATAGCAGGTTAATATCCAAATTATATAAGAAGCTCAAATAACTCAATAGCAGAGAATAATCTAATAGCACAATTAAAGAAAATGGCCTAATCGCTTCAATAGATATTTCTCCAAAAAAGCTAAATGACCAACAGTTGTATTAAAAAAATGCTCAGGATCACTAATCATTAGTGAAATGTAAATCAAAACCACAAAGGGATGATGTCACCTAATATGCTAAGATAGCTTATATATATATACACATATATATAAAATATAAAGCATATATATATATCTGCTAAATATATATGGCCATTATACATATATGTATATTTATGGCTATTACATATATACACACACACACACATACCTATATATGACAAGAGTTAGCAAGGATGAGGAAAAAGAATTATTTTTATATACTGTTGGTAGGAATGCAAAATGTTGCAAGTAATATGGAAAAAAATATGATGGGTCATCAAAAAATTAAAAATAATATTACATGTGATCCAGCAATACCACTTCTCAGTATTATATACAAAATAATTGATATCAGAATCCCAAAGATATACCTGCATTCTATGTTTATTGGAACACTATTCACAATAGGCAAGATGTATTGCAACCTAAATATTCATCAACAGATGAATAAATAAATAAATTGTTGTATATACATACAATAGACTACTATACTGCCATACAAAAGAATACAATTCTGTGATATGTGACAACATCGATGAAACTTGAAGATATGATTTTAAGTAAAATAAGCCAGTTGCAGAGGGACAAATAGTGCATGGTTCTACTTACATGAGGCATCTTTAATGGCCAAATTCATAGTTGGAAAGAGTGGAATGGTGGTTGCTAGGGGCTGGGTTAAAAGGGAATTAAGAAGTCACTATTTGGTGGGTATAAAGTTAATAAACTCCAGAGATCTGTTGTAAAACATAGTACCCATAGTCAACAATACTGTATTGTACCCTTAAAAGTCTTTTTAACATGAGATGTTAAAAAAAATCTCATGTTAAGTGTTCTAATTAAAATACACACACACTGAACATTGGTACATTACTACGACTAAGCTCCAGTCTTTATTTGAAAGAATTTTATCATTTTTGTTTGTTTATTTCCTTTCCATTAATGCCATCTTCTTTTTACAGGATCCAATCCAGTAATATTGTATTAGTAGTCATGCCTCCCCAGCCTCCTCTGGTCTGTGACAGTGACTCAGTTTTCTTTCGTCCGTCATGACTTTGAGAGTCTCAAAGATTACTCTCTACATATCCTGTAGAGTGCTCCCATGTCTGGGTTTTCTGATGATATTCTCATATTAAGCTGGGCTTATGAGTTTCACGATAAGTAAATGATAGAGGCAAAGTGTCTGTCTTATAACATCATCTCAGGGGTACATTATACCTTCATCATGATATCACTGGTCGTGGTCATGGTAACTTGCATCCATTGCTTAAAGTGGTTTTAGGTGCCTGGTTTCTTCACTATGAATTTGAATATGGAATTTGAAATGCAGTTGCATTAATACTAGCTATATCAGAATTGTTCCTTGTTTTTTCTTATTTTCTAACTATGTGGTTGATATTTTATTAGGTAAACATGTATAATTTTAATAATTCAAGAGGTAAAGGCAGTTAATGGAATAGATGTGGTGGTGTAATTATCCCTAATGATTTAGAAGAAAATGTATTTCTCATAATGACACAGGAGACAGTCAACTAATTGAGTTTGGAGGCCAACCAAGGAAAGCCTAATTATTCTCTGTAGTCATGGGGGCAGATAAAACCCAGAGTTTAGTAGATATTATACTACAGATTTAGCTTTTTGTTTTTCTCTTGTATTGAGATTTCTTATATCCTAGAAATAAAATGCTATTTTGCTGACAAACTCATTGAAATGTACTACCACTTTTAGCCTCAAACTTGCTGCTATCTTAAAGAATGTTTACTGAGAAAAAAAATACCTGTAGTTCATTAATCAGAAAAAGAAATTCTCAGGAAATTAATCAAGAGCTTCTGGCTTCAGGTTAGTTCATTTATCTTTTACTATATTTCAATTCAGGTGGAAAACATGGGGGTCCAGCTCATATAGATTTCCCTAAAAGTTTAATAGGCCTTTCTTTACGGCTAAAGACACCTTAATTTTCACTAAAAAAGCATGAAGTATTCATTAGAATTACATTTTGTATTACAGACACTGCCAGTGGTGGCGCTAGGGAACAATGGAGAGAAGTCGCCAAAAACTGATGAGCTGTTTGTTAATTTTGAACTTCCCTATGCCTGGGTTGACTTGAGTACAAACCTAATGCCAACCCATTGATGTTTATGTAATGCACTTGAAATGGCTAAGCTTTAAATATCAGATCTCTTTCTAAGAATCCTTTTTGTTATTGACCTATTAACTGTGCCACGTATCCCAAGCAGAGGTAGTAGCAGCCTTTACTACTCTGATCAAATGTTGAAGGGCGAGCCATTAATTAACATTGTGTGAACAATAATGGAAGCTTAAAAGTGTAGTCACTGAGGCTTACTTGGTACTGGAAAGAATATGGTCATGATGAGTGTTCTATTTTGGGGGTTGCTTGTAGTGCATGTAAAGAAATGCATAGGACTAGAGCCTGGCACTCATTCCAGATAAAGCTGAAAGGACTAAAAAAGAAATGTACATGTGTTTCTGCTGCATCATCCTGTCTATATCTTTCTTTATGCTTCTTCACTCATAACAAGTCCATTCATTTTATGGCTTTATTATTTTCACTCTCCTGTCTTCCTAAAGTTTGTCTCATCATGAAAGAGAGATTATTTCTTATTGGTTAAGAAAATGTGTAATTTTCATTATACTATTTTCAGGGTATCATAGAACATATTTTTTAATGAAAATATTGTAGACAGCTATAGATGTTTTTATTTTACTAATATATTCTGAAATAGCACATACAGAATATATATATATTATGTGCATACATATATATATATATATATATATATATATATATATATATATATATATGTGTGTGTGTGTGTGTGTGTGTGTGTGTATCTCGGAAGAGATGACCTAAAGCACATTGAGAAACAGGTAATGAAAACTTAATTAATTAACTTCATTTAGTCAAACCATAAAAGTTCAGTAAATTTTCAAAATGCCCTTTAAAATACCCCAGGAAACAAGGAACGTTAATGACAGTTTTAATGGAAGCTATATAAACATTTTTTAAATGGGCTTCTGCGGCAGACTCTCGAGCATTAGTTGGATAGCATACGCTCGGTACATTTTATGGCTTATTTCAATTTTTAAATTCTATGGTCATTTAATTCTGTGTTATGCCTAGCAAAAGTAGAAACATTTGTGTGCCACCAATGGCAATGCTAAGTCACCTACTTGATCCTCAGTGTAATTCTTAAATCCATAGGAAGGTTTCCTTTGTGTTTCTAAGTTTTTTAAAATTTGTTTTATGTCACAATTTATATTTCAGTTCTATGTGAATCATACTAAATTGGCTGACTTTTTAATAATAGAATAATTACTGTATCTTTTCTATGTAAGTAGTGGCTTTTGCCCTGCAGTATGCATCATAATTACCTGGAGGCTTGACTAAACCACAAACAGTGGACCTCACCCCAGAGTTTTTGTTAAGAAGATTGATGGAGCTGGAGAATTTGCAATAATAGGAAGTTCCCAGGTGGTGCTGCTACTGCTGGTTTTATGACCAGATTTTTAGAATCACTGTTCTGTATCACTTGTCATAGAAACACAGGAAGCCTATTTTCTCTCTCCGTTTCTTTTGCCTATCCAGTTCTGCTTTGCAGGAATAACTTTTTTCTTTTTAATCCAACAGGTATCATGATGTATCTGAAGGAAATAAAAGCAGCACACCCACTTTTATTCTCTTAGGTTTTTCAGAATACCCAGAAATCCAGGTTCCACTCTTTGTGGTTTTCTTGTTTGTCTACACAGTAACTGCGGTGGGGAATTTGGGCATAATAATAGTAATCAAAATCAATTCAAAACTCCATACAATCATGTACTTTTTTCTTAGTCACTTGTCCGTGGTAGATTTCTGTTATTCCACTGTCGTTATACCTAAGCTGTTGGATAACTTGGCTGTGGAAGACAGAAGCATCTCTTTCTCTGGTTGCATCATGCAATTCTGTTTTGCTTGCATTTTTGCAATGACAGAAACTTTCATGTTAGCAGCGATGGCTTATGAACGTTGTGTGGCAGTTTGTAAACCCTTGCTCTATACCACTATTATGTTTCAGAAGCTCTGTGCTCTGCTGGTGGCTGGGTCCTACACATGGGGGATAGTGTGCTCTCTGACACTCACATATTTTCTTCTTGAACTGTCGTTTTGTGAATTTATCTTCATAAATAATTTTATCTGTGACCACTCTGTAATTATTTCTGCCTCCTACTCAGATCCCTACATCACCCAGCTGATAAGCTTTATTATTGCCATATTCAATGAGGTGAGCAACCTAATTATCATTCTGACATCATAGATGCTTATTTTCATTACCATTATGAAGATTCTTTCTGCAAGTGGGTGCCAGAAAACCTTCTCCACCTGTGCCTTCCACCTGATGGCCATCACCATCTTCCATGGAACCATCCTTTTCCTTTACTGTATTCCTAATCCTAAAACTTCTAGCCTCATAGTTAAAGTGGCTTCTTTGTTTTACACAGTGGTGATCCCCATGCTGAATCCATTGATCTATAGCCTTAGGAACAAAGATGTCAAAAACATGTTTGTAAAATTAGTTGTCACCAAATTGATTTACTACGGAATATAAAATTCTTAGATATTTTATTTCTGAAAAAGTGATTTACTATCTACAGATTATCTCTTATAGTACAATTGATTATTAAAATTATTTGTCAATAGACTGTCAGTTAATGTATTAAACATTAAAACATAAAAACATCTAAAAGCATAACCTTTAGAAATTATTTTAGTGAAATAGCTTTAAATGACATGTAACCAAAAATTCTAAATCCTAAAGTTTTTATATCATGTGTTGTAATATTTGTAAATTATTTCAAAAATACTTTTCTATGTATTCTGTAACTTTATGTGTATTTTCAAAGAAAAACTGATTCAAAGCTCATTAAATATGTGCAGATTCAAGATGGCCCCCTAAAATTGTATTCTGGAACCCATACTCCTGAGTGACTTTAACAAAAGTCTCTGCTTACTGTGTCCTGTGCAACAACCAACCCTTTGCTTTTTCTTGTTTTGAATGGCAGAAGTTGATTTTTGTTCATGAAAATTATAGCCTGCTGATTAGCAAACAAAATGGAATTAAGTATTATTCTACCTTTCTTACATGCATGCCCTATTTTATTCTAAAAAATTACCTGAGTAATCAGACAATGGGATATTAAAGTAACAGAATCCTAAAATGAAATCACACATATCTGGTCACTTATATTCCAAAAAACAAGCCATTATAATTCAATGGAGAAAAATCATAATGGGAAAAGTGGATATCCATATGGGAAAAAGAGCCTTAAGTTTTATTTCCCATCATACAAAACTATTAACTTGAGTTAAATGAACTATATCATGAATCTAAATGTAAATGTTAAAATTACAAAATTTTAGCATAAAACATACGGAGACTCTTTTTAAAGTTTGGGTGAAACTTTTAAAATATAGAACGTTAAAAGACTGATTCATCAGAAAATAGATAAAGTTAATTTTATTAACATTAAAACCTTATATTAAAAGTTTCTTAATAGTGAAAGCCATATTAAGATATTGAAAATGTAAGTGACAGATTGTTAATAAATATTTGCAATATTTAAGTCTGACAAATAATTTGTATATGGAACATATAACAAACAGAAGACAAAGCATCTAATGAAAAGTGGATGAATTATTTGAGGAGACACTCACTTGACAAAAGAAAATACACAAATCATTCATAAACACCTGAAAAGATATTAAATATCAATAATTACCAATGAAAATGCTATTAAAACCACAATGACTCAGGAGGCTGAGGTGGTAAGATTGCTTGAACCCAGTAGTTCAGGGTTACAGTGAGCTATGATCATGCTACTGCACTCCGGCCAGGGTGACAGAGTGAGATCTGTCTCAAAACACACACACACACACACACACACACACACACACACACACACACACAGAGTGATGTTTTTTGAACACTCATTAGAATGACTAAAATAAATACAACTAAAATACCAAGTATCAGTGAGAAAATGAATCAACTGTAATGCTAACACATTTCAGGTGGAGGTAAAAGTTTAGTCTTTGAAAACAATTTTGCTGTATCATATGAAATGACACAAAGAATTCTACATATATATATATCAATATCTATATATACACATATATAGATATATACATATATCTATATAGATCTATATACATATATACATATATGTATATATATACACACACACAATAAGTATACATATTTGTGTATGTGTATGTATGTGTGTGTGTGTGTGTGTATGTGTGTGTATGTATGTATATCTTATTAGTTCTGTCCCTTAGAGAATCTTAACGCATATACCAAGCCTTTAATAATGAGATACATGGGCCAGGCGCAGTGGTTCATGCCTGTAATCCCAGCACTTTTGGAGGCCGAAGTGGGCAGATAGCCTGAGGTCAAGAGTTTGAGACAGCCTGGCTAACATGTTGTAACCCTGTGTCTACTAAAAATACAAAAATTAATCGAGCATTGTGGTGGGCACCTGCAATCTCAGCTGCTTGGGAGGCTGAGGCAGGAGAATTGCTTGAACCCAGGAGGCAGAGTTGCAGTGAGCCAAGATCGAGCCATTGCACTCCCGCCTGGGAAGACAGCAAGACTCTGTCTCCCCAAAAAAAAAAAAAAAAAAAAAAGAATGAGACAGAAGAAATAAAATTGTCCTGTTGCAATTCAGGATAGGGGTCATTTGTTCCATTAAACTGTTAAGTATGTGTTATGATCATATGCAAATCAGCTTTATTTAATCATTCCATAATGTAAACATATACAAAACCATCACATTTTACTTGGTATATCTATTCATAGAATTATTATTTCTCTTTAAAAATGTAAATTGCAAAATAGATATTAATATATATATTAATCATCTAGGAATAAATAATTAAAATTTCAGAGAGTGAAGAGATCTTCTTTGGTGAGCTGGTAGTCACTAACTGTTTTCTACACTGCATACATTTTGTGATTCTGTGAAACAGATTGAATTTCAGATTTGGCCTTGCAAAGAGATGCTACTGGGAAAAGAACAAATACAGCAGTGCTTTGTGGACACACAAGAATTTACAGATTCTAAAAAGTAACCAAAACATAGTTTGTTTTTTCTGCTAGTTCCTTCAGGTGTAAATTTAGGTTATTTGAGATCTTTCTTTTTCCTTTTTTTTTTTAACTTAGCATTTACCCCTATAAACTTCCCTCTTAGACCTGCTTTTGCTGGATCCTATATATTTTGGTATGTTGTTTCCATGTTTTTTGCCTCAAGATATTTTTAAATTTCTGTTTCGATTTCTTCTTTGGTCCATTGATTAGTTAGGAGCATCTCGTCTAGTTTCCACATATTGTTGATTTTTAAACTTTTGGTTTTTTATTGATTTTCATTGATCCATAAAATGATTACTGTTATTGTTTCTTACCATTGTTATTGGGAAAATACTTGATGTGATTTTAATCCTCTTAACTTCACTAAGACTTGTTTTATGGGCTGCCATTATTTGTCCTGGGGAATAAATCTTGTGTGCTTGAGAATAATTTGACTTTTCTTTTATATCACACACAAAAATCAATTCAAAATAGAATAAAGATCTAAATGTGAGACGAGAAAATGTAAAAATTCTAGAAGAAAACATAGGAAATAAGCTCCTTGGCATCGGGTTTGTAACAATTTTTAAAATGTGGTACCAACAGCATAGTCAGTTAAAAACGTGGGACTGTATCAAGCTAAAAAAGTTTCTGCACAGAAAATAAAATTATCGACAAAATGAAAAGACAACTTACAAAATAGGAGGAAATATTTTAAAACCATAAATCTGATAATAGGTTAATATCAAAAATATATAAGAAACTCATACATGTCGATAGCAAACAAAACCCAAATACCCTAATTTTTTTTAAATGGGCAAAGGATCTGAATAGACATTTTTACCAGAGAAGACATGGAAATGACTAACAGATATATGAAAATATTATCAATATCACTAACCTTCATAGAAATGAAAATCAAAATTACACAAGATATCGCCTTGCTCTTGTCACTATGACTCATGGAAAAGTCAAAGATAACAAATGTTGGCAAGGACATGGAGAAAGGGAAACCTTGTATACTTTTGGTGGGAATGTCACTTGGTAATAGACGTGGAAAACAGTATGAATCTTCTTCAAAAAATTAAAAATAGACTTACCATATGATTCAGCATGTTCAAAATGGGGTATATTTCTAAAGGAAATGAAATCAATGTGTGAAAGAGAAACCTGCACTCTCATGTTCATTGTAGTATTACTCCAAATATTCACAATATGTTAACAGCATATGTGTACATCAGTAGATGAATACACCATGGAATAACATACAGTCTTTAAAATGCAGAATACCATGTCATTTGCAACAACATTGTTGAATATGCTGGATGTTATGCAATATACCTTTTATTTTTTATTTTGTTTGCATTTCTAACTATTAAAGCAGCATTTAAAAATTTTGTTTACATTTGAGATAATAAAAACAGCAGCAATTTGCCTTGTAAAAAGTTATGGAAACATTTGACTGCAGTGATTCTCTATATCCTACCCAAAGCGAGCAACCATGACTGGCTCTCAAGTAAAGAATGGAACTGAGAAGACAATGATTGACTGGGTTAAATCGATGAAGAACATAATTGCCGAGTTATGTTCCTATCACACCAGTTCTCAGCAATGGTTCCCAATAAAAATAAAAATTGAAAAATTACAGATAGAGAATTCAAAGCATATATTGCAAGGAAACTGAGTGAGATACAAGACAAGGTGGAAAATCAACATGAAGAAAATTTTAAAGCAATCCAGGAAATGAAGGAAGAGATAGACATCTGAAAATAAAATGAATTAGAACTTCTGAGGTTGAAAAACTCGCTTAAGAAATTTCTATGTACAACTGAAATATTTAACAATAGACTGGACCAAACAGAAGAAATAACTTTAGAGCTAGAAGGCTGGTCTTTTGAACTAATGCAGTCAGGTAAAAATAAAAAACAAAGAAATTGCAAAAATGAACAAAGTCCTTGAAAACTATGGGATTATGTAAAGTGACAAAACCTATGAATTATTGGCATGCCTGAGAAAGAAACAGAAAAAAGCAAACAGCCTAGAAAACGTAGTTCAGGAAATAAAGCACATTTCCCTAATCTTGCTAGAAAGGTAGACATACCAATTTCTCAGCAGCAACCTTGCAAGCCAGAAGGGTCTGGGAGCCTATTTTCAGCATTCTTAAAGGAGAGACATTCCAACCAAAAATTTCATATCTCAGTAAGCTAGGATTCATAAGCGAAGGAAAAATAAAAACTTTTCCAGACTAGCAAGCACTAAGGAAATTTGTTACCTCTAGACTAGCTTTAAGAGATACTTAAGGGAGTTCTAAACATTGAAACAAAATAATGACATCTGTTACCACAAAAACATCTTTCAGTACATAGTCCACAAACCCAATAAGGCAACCACACAATAGAAACTTCAAAGCAACCAACTAACAATTTTACGGTAGGATCCAAAGTCACTTATCAACATTAACCTTGAATGTAAACATTCCACTTATAAGGCACTGAGTGACAAATTGGATAAAACAGATAAAACCCATCTGACTATCAAATTGCTGTCTTCAAGAGACCCATCTCACATGTAACAATATAGATTCAAAGTAAAGGTTTAGAGAAAGATCTATCATGTAAACAAAAAATAAAAGAGAACAGGGATCACTATTACATCACAGAAAACAGACTTTAAACTTAAAACTGTAAAAAAGGATAAAGAATGACATAACATAATGATAAAGCGTTCATTTCAAACATAAGACTTAACTATTGTAAATATATATGCACCCAATATATAAGCACCCGTATTTATAAAACATGCATTTCTAGACCTACAAAAAATGTAGATGGCCATGCAATAATAGTGGGGGATTTCAACACCTCACTGATAGTGCTAGACAGATTATCAAGACAGAACACTAACAAAAAAATTCTGAATTTATTTGACACTTGAGTAATTGGACATAGACATCTACAGAATCCTACACTTATCAATAACAGTACATTTTTCTCATCTGTACACAGAAAAAGTCCAAGATTGGCTACATGCTTGAACATAAAGCAAGTCTGAATAAATTTTTTAAACAATTAAAAGCATGCCAAACCTACCTTTGGACTTTGGACCACAGTGGAATAAACATAGAAATCAACACCAAGAATATCTGTTTAAACAACTCAATTACACGGAAATTGAACAATTTTCTTCTAAATGACTTTTGGGTAAACAATTAAATTAGGAAACTAAGTAAAAACTAAATTAACTAAATAAAGACTCTAAGAAACGAAAGAACTAAATTAAGGCAGAAATAAAAACAAATTCTTTGAAATAAATGAAAACAGAGACACAGACAGCAAAATCTCTAGGATACAGCAAAAGCTGGGTTAAGAGGTAAATCTGGGGTGCTAAATGCCAATATCAAAAAGTTAGAAAGATTTCAAATTCATGACTTAACATCACACCCACAGGAACCAGAAAAAGAACAAAATATGTTGGTAGTTTGGTAGGAGTAACATTGAATTTATATATTGCTTTGGGCTTTACAGTCATTTTAATTACATTGATTCTACCAATCTATGAGCACCGAATGTTTTTCCACTTGTCTTTGTCTTCTCTGATTTCTTTCAGCAGTGTTTTGTAGTTCTCCTTGTAAAGACATTTCACCTCTTTGGTTAGATGTATCCCAATGTACTTTTTTGTGGCTCTTGTAATGGGGCTGGATCCTTAATTTGCCTCCCAGTTTGAATGTTGTTGGTATATATAAATGTTAATGATTTTTGTACATTGATTTTGTATCCTGAAACTTTACTGAAATGTTGACCAGTTACAAGAGCCTATTGGTGCAGTCTCCAGGGTTTTCTAGGTATGTTCTAAAATCATGTGGAACGAAAAAAGAGCCCAAATAGCCAAAATTAAAAAGAACAAATCCAGAGTCCTTATATTACCTTACTTCAAACTATATTACATGGCTACAGTAACCAAAACAGCATGGTACTTAAAAAAAAAAATAAAGGATGTAGACCAACGGAACAGAATAGAGAACCCAAAAATAAAGCTGCACACCTACAGCCTTTTGGTCTTTGACAAAGTCTGCAAAACTAAGCACTGAACAAAGGACACCCTATTCAATAAATGGTGTCAGAATACCTGGCTAGCCAAATGTAGATGCTTATCTTTTGCCATATACAAAAATTAACTCAAGATGGGTTAAAGATTTAAACATAAGCCCTCAACCTCTAGGAATCCTAGAAGAAAACCTTCTAGGTTTCTAATGCAGATACCTGGAATTCTGCAACAAAACCAAGCCATCTACAACAAAGTTTCAATATCTTATGGATAAATAGCTTCTGTTGTGTCAGTGGTCCCTGGTGGAGATGCTGGCAAGCCTTAGCAAGGTTTTCACAAGTCCAGAGAGAGCCTAAGTGGATATAGTAGTGGGATATTTAGGTGTAGTGGAATCAATTGATTGGTTTCCATTCAAACGTTTTAGAGAGTTAAATGTGCTTCCAAAATACATATATTATTTTTAAGAAAGTGTGGACAAAAAAGATATTTCAAGAGTTGACTTTATGTTATAAGCTTGGAAAAGTGACATGCTCATATTTAGAAGAAAACGCAAATTTGTTTTCATGAAATAAATCAATTGTTCCAAGGACAATAGTGATTAATTTATGATAAATGAAAATCCAGAGTGCACATTCTATTGTTCATATATCAAAAAACATACAAGATATATACAAAAAGGCAGAAAGACAAAATGTTAATAGTGGTTATCTATTAATTGTTGCATTCTCACTGATTTATCATTTCCTTTGTGTAATATTATTGATACCATGTTTTCAACGTGAATATTATGCTTTTTTTATGAAAAGTTCTAAAATAAATTAATGAAATAGGCTTGATGAGATATTGTCTTCAGTGGTTTAGAAGAAGTTACATTATTGCAAAATGCCACTCAGGGAGGTATTTAATCTAATTTCTGAGTTTGTGTTCTAAAAATAAGTAGTTCAGTAAAAATTCTCTAGGATCTAAATCGCCAAGGTCATGAAGGCCTATATAAACCCTAGATTTTGTTTCTAAGAAGCAGAATCAGCTTCTAAATCTCCTTCTCTCTCTCTTCCTTTTTCTCCTCCTTTCCCTGAATTTTTCTGTGTATTAGATAAGAAATATATTCTTGTAACACTCATTTAAATTTATCGTGGACTCCTGCTGTATTTATTAACTTCTTAATACTTTAAGTGATACTTGAATTCTGAGTGGAAACTTCCTTGGAGATAATCTTCAGGTGAATTGACTTCAGGTCAGTGATGTATCTTGTGTTATCTTTCACTCATTGGGGCACACTGAAGTTCTGAAATCCTTAAAGTGGGAAACTCCCCATTAGTCTAAATGCCAAATAAACTGAGTCTATCTTCCCAAAGGCTCGGTTTGTTGAGTTCTGATCTCTACTTCCTTCTCTGGTGTATAAATCCTCATTTTTGCTCTCCATGTGCCCAGCAAAGTACAGTCACACTGAAAATTATAGAAAGATATTATAAAATATGGAAACCTCTCAAAATCTTGCAGAAAGAATAACAAGCATAAAATAATAGTGAACAGAATATATCACATATGATTTCCTCATAATAATGGCTGGTAGATAAACCCGCCAGTTTAGAAAATAATAAAAGTTAAAAGATAATAAACAAGGGATCTATATGAATGTTATGAGCATCTGTGACACTAAGTGATAAAGCACTTATGAAAGAAAGAAAATAAAAGAGTAAGAGAATATGTAAAAAATATACCTTTATCATTTTACTAGGTTGCTACATTATTTTAGAACACTAATGCAATTATTGCAGCATAAAGATGAAATCAAGAGAAAGGTTGAAGATGCGCAAATTTATGTTTCCTTCAACATCCAAGTATATTTTAAAACCAGAAAAATTCCCGTGGTGACTCATAAAAGCTGTCATTCTTATGACCCTCAGACTGAGCATCTGCCGTGTAGCTACGACAATATCATCTCCTCCAGTGCTTCGCCTTTTCAGATCCTTTGTCATTTTTAGTGCTAAATGTACATGAATTGTTAAATTAGCACTATTGAGAAGTGGGTGAATCATTTGAGATCAGGAGTTTTGAGACCAGCTTGGCCAATGTGGTGAAACACTGCCTCTACTCAAAATACAAAAATTAGCCAGGTGTGATGGTGGGCACCTATAGTCCCAGCTACTCAGGACTCTGAGACAGGAGAATCCCTTCAGCCCAGAGGGTGGAGGTTTTACTGAGTCAAGACCATACCACTGCACTCCAGGCTGGGTGACACAGCGAGACTTCATCTGAAAATTAAAAAATAAATTAGTGCTATTGAAAAGCACAGATCTTCAGAATGCTGGAACTGTGAAAAAACATTTTTAAGAATACCATGGAAGAGTTTTCTATCTATCTTAAAGAAAACTACAGTAATACTAACTTATTTGTGTTTTTTCTTTCCAAGTTTCTGTTGTGGTCAATTGCAGTATGAAAGTATTAAATGGAAAATCCTAGAAATAAAAATTTCATAAGTTTTAAATTTTGTGCTCTTCTGAGTAGCATGATGATTTCTTACACTATTCTGTTCCACCCCGCCTGGACGTGAATCGTCCCTTTGTCCAGATTTCCCGTTCTGTAGATGCTACCCGCCTCTGACTTAGGAGCTGTCTCATCATCTCTAACAAAGAAGAAGAAAAGTATATAAACTGTAGCAATATCACAATACTTGCCTTCAAATGACCCTTATTTTATTTAATAATGGCACATGTACTCCAGAACTTAAAGTACAATTAAAAAAAAATAAAAATAATGGCTCCAAAATGCAGAAGTAATGATGCTAGCATATTGTGGCAATTATTTTCTTTTATTATGTTACTGTTGTTAATCTTTTACTGTGTCTAATTTTTAAATTAAAGTTTTTCATGGGTATGTATGCATGGGGAAAAAGCATAATATATATGGCAGTCAGTACTATTCGTGACTTCAGGCATTCACCGGGAGTCTTGAAATGTTTGGCCAGGTGTGGTGGCTCACGCTTGTGAGCGCTGGCTCACTTCCCAGCACTTTGAGAAGCTGAGGCAAGTGGATTACAAGGTCAGGAGATAGAGACCATCCTAGCTAACACGGTGAAACTCCATCTCTACTAAAAAGCCAGGCATGGTGGTACGTGCCTGTAGTCCCAGCTACTTGGGAGGCTGAGGTAGGAGAATCCAGAACAGCTTGAATCCAAGAGGTGGAGATTGCAGTGAGCCGTGATCGCGCCATTGCATTCCAGCCTGGGCGACAGGGTGAGTCTCCGTCTAAAAAAAAAGATGTATTGTGGCTAAGGAGGGATTACTGCACTCTAGTTCAACTTCTGCCATTCAGGGTCAACTTCAAAATCCAGCTCATCACTAAAAAGCTGTCTAACCTCATACGATATGCTTCAGTTTCCTTGTATAAAAAAATGGGGCTACTCATTTTAAAATTCATTTTGTTATTCGGAAATCTAAATCAATATGTTTTAATGTTTCAGTACCAAGTCTGACACATGGGTAAATGTTATATGTGTAGGAGATAATTATTACCTATATTATTATAATGTCAGATTTTCTCCAACAATCATGTTGTTAGCTGAAGGAAATCGGGGTTCTGGAGCCATTTTTATCCTCTTGGGCTTCTCAGAATATGCAGACCTCCAGGTTCCCCTGTTTCTGGTCTTCCTGACCATCTACACCATCACTGTGCTGGAGAATCTGGGCATGATCATGGTCATCAGGATCAACCCCAAAATCCACATCCCCATGTACTTTTTCCTCAGCCATTTGCCCTTTGTCGATTTCTGTTATTCCACCACCGTTACACCCAAACTGCTGGAGAACTTGGTTGTGGAAGACAGAAGCATCTCCTTCACAGGATGCATCATGCAATTCTTCCTGGCTTGTATATGTGCAGTGGCAGAAACATTCATGCTGGCAGTGATGGCATATGATCAGTATGCGGCGGTGTGTAACCCTCTGCTCCACACGGTTGTCATGACCCAGAAGCTCTGTGCATCACTAGTGGAAGGGCCCTACACATGGGGTATAATCTCTTCCCTGACACTCATCTATTTCCTCTTGTCATTATCCTTTTGTGGGTCTAACATCATCAAAAATTTTGTCTGTGAGCACTCTGTCATCGTCTCTGTCTCCTGCTCTGACCCCTCCATCAGTTGAGTGCTTTGTTTTGTCATTGCAATATTCAATGAGGTGAGCAGCTTGGGAGTCATCCTCACTACCTATATTTTCATCTTTATTGCTGTCATAAAGATGCCTTCTGCTGTTGGGCGCCAAAAAGCTTTCTCTACCTGTGCTTCCCACCTGACTGCCATAACCATTTTCCACGGAACTGTCCTGTTCCTTTACTGTGTACCCAACTTCAAAAACTCGTGGCTCATAGTCAAAGTAGGTTCTGTGCTGTATACAGTCACCATCCCCATGTTGAACCCTTTAATCTATAGCCTCAGGAACAAAGACATGAAAGAGAGGGTTAGAAAGTTAATGAATCACTCCACACAATTTTGTTAAAGACTTATGTTCCCAAAATAAATTCCATATATATATGGAGGCTTGTTCAATGCTTTTAGTGAAGAAAAATTCAAATTATTTAGTTGATTCACCAGTCAGATTTTTAAATCTATTTTAAGAAGCCAGTTATTTGATCATTTGATTTTTATTCACTTCTGTTTTTAGCAAAAATATAAGAAGTGCTGTGAGTTGAATGTTGTCTTCCAAGCTATTTAAGTTCCCCAGAACCTCAGAAGTAATCTTTTTTGGAAATAGGATCTTTGTCAATATAAGAAGCTTAAGTGGATTAAAGTGGGACCTAAATCCAAGAACAGCCAATGAGGGTGTTCTTATAAGAGACAATGAAGGACAATAGGAAGACACACAGGGAGGAAGGTCATGTAAAGACGGAGGGAGATGGTGCTTTGCTGCCACAAGCCAGGGAGCAAGGGAGGATTCTCCTCCACTGCCTTCGGAGGCAGTATAGTCCTGCTAGCACCTTGATTCAGACTTCTGTCTTGAGAAATATGAGAAAGTAATTTTAGTTGTTTTAAACTCCCAATTTTTGGTAATTTTTTTTGTGGCAGCCTTAAGGAATTTATATAACAAGTAAATATCAGATCATAAAACCTAAATCTCATGTTTTATGTTTTGGTATGGTAAATAGTTTTTTAAAAAACATTCTTCAATTCTAGTTTAGCAATGAGAATGTCGGGGTTACAGAGGAAATCTTAAAAGCTGAATAGAAGTGTGTTTTTTTAAGACTAAGTAATGACAAGCTGGGACATGGTCGCTAAGATCCTACCAAATTCTGTTCTTTTCTCCCTAACATCCTCCTATGCTTTCATAGGCAGTGATGTGAAACATGACGACTCTGAATGTCAAGTAAAAATCTTGATTTTATGTGACGTTCCTGAAGGATTACCAAGAAGATGAAAATTTTTAAAAATGGTAATCTCACAATTCTCACAAATTTATGTGTTAAACTTGATTCTATAAATTCTATTTACTGAGTTATGATAAATTTCAGAAATAAGTATATAATCTATGTTTTGCTTTTTAAGACAAAATATTATCTCTGTTTATCTCTTGCTAATCATGGTTTGTGTTACATAAGTTTCCCCAGGATATGGACTGTGTGAGCCTGGTATTGTTGCTTCATATCACCTTAGCGATTAAATAGTAATTGTTAACCCAGAGTTACCGTGTTCACATCAAACAAAGCTTTCAACTTCATCTTATACGATAAAGTATACCACCAAATAGACAACCATAAAATGTAAAATAAACCTTTTTATTCTTAATTTTTCTTAGCTGTGTACCATGGATCACAGATAACTTTACCATAATTCTGAGCAATTCTCATATATTGTATCACACAGTTTCCAGATAATGAGATCCAAAGTTTGTTCACCATGGGAAATAAAATGAAAACTTTCAATTTTAATTTCACCTTGGATTGCGTGGTTTTCTTGGTGTGCGTCTATGGTTTTGTGCTACTAAAGGATGAGAAACATTACCCTCTCTCTTTCAACACATGTATGGCAAATTAAGCATTATCAATCATTATCCTTCATAATAAATGTGTTTATTACATACTTGCTGCTATATTGTCTTGTATATGGAGAAAGGATAAATTGTCTTTGGTCTTGAGTTTGTGAATAAAAGATAAAATAAGGCAATAAAGAACAATACAAAAACAGTAAAAATTAAATATTTATGTATTTTTAATTCATTATGATAGCTTTCTAGATCACTAGACTTTCCATTATATCAAGGGTAATCAAAGTTAGTGATTTTCAAACCTTCACATACATACAAATCACCTGGAAGGGTTGTTTGTAAGTGTCCATTCTGGTGCAGGGGATTCTGGATTTCTAGCAAACTTTCAAGTGATGCCGGTATTACTGGTCCTTGGATCCTCTCTGAATATCAAGGATCTAAGGAAACATTATATAGATATGTATGTTTATATATATAACGTTTATATGTATATATGTTTATATGTATATATGTTTATATATATATGTTTATATGTATATATGGACACATTTTTTCTTATATATATCCCATACACATGGAAATATATATATATATATTTCCTTATATATAAGGAAATGTAATATATTTATGTTTAAAGAATCAAATATATATATTTGATTCTTTATTGATATATATAAATATATATAATAGCCTATATATATATATATATATATATATATATATATATGTTTCCTTAGGTCTTTGATATTCAGAGAGGATCCAAGGGTCAGTAACACTAGCATATAAATAAATAAATAAATATATATATATATATATATATATGATACAATCCTGTTGGTATAGACTTATGTCTAATTGTGTGTAGAGTCCCTAGAGGCCATTTAAAGTGGTTTTTATTTATCTTATTTTCTACTGGCAATAAAATGATTTTAGTTATACAAATTTAATAATTATAAAAACATGACAACACTTTAAAAAACATTTAAATTAGAAAAAGTTTTCATTATTCTTGTATGCATCTTAACATACATACTCTCCCTTTTAAATAAATTCTTTGCATTGTTTAAATCTTTGCAGACAAAGTTTTTTCAGAACAAGACAAGTGGAAACTAGTAGAGTAGGAGTTGAGAAAGCCCTGTGCATTATACAGTCATCATGTCCCCCAAGCTTTGCTCCATCCATCCAGCAGGATGTTAGCCCAGAGCATGTAATCTGCTCCCTGACACTCATTCTCTCATTGTATTGCCTGTTGTGGGCATACACAGTTAATATATTTTAAAATAAATATGCTGTTACCATTTCAGATTGATCAGTTCATCTGGATAATGGTTTTCTTGTTTGTTTTGATTTAGTCAATTTCAATGAATTAAGGAATCCCATAGTCATCACTTCTTAGCTTTCATTTTCAACTTCTCTAAAAGTCACTTTCTACCAGTGCACATCTGTGTTCTTCGCCCTTTTCCCACATTACCACTATCCTTCCTCTCTAGTGCACTAACTCCAAAAGCTCACGGCAAATGTGAAAATCAACTCTATATGTTATGCCTTGTTAATCCCCATGCTGAACTCACAGACTTGCAGCATGAGGTACAAAAACGTGAATGAATCTCTGCAAACGTTAATAGACTTCAAAATATTTTAGCATTAAAAGGAATTTTAATAAGAATATTTCCTATGTTTCTATTCAAATAGCACCTTCTCACAGAATCCTTCCTTGACAACCTAATATAATGTGACAGTTACCCCATCCTCTTAACCTAATTAATGTTCTTTCATAGCTGCAGGTGATATTTTAAATTCATGTAATAATTTGTTATTTGTTTCTCTCAGTAAAGATAAGCTCCAAGATGGCTGAAAGTTCTGTTTTTATTTTTTGTTGTATCTCCAATGCTTAGAAAAGTACATTAAAAATTCAGCCTTCAATGAATACATACTGGATGAGTTACAGATGGAAAGAAATAAAAATTTCAGACTAAATTGATAATATTTAGCATTATGTCTTGTTTGCCTAGGTAAGACATCTGGTGATGCCTCCTCAAAGAATATGGCTCCCATTTCATATTTTAAAAGCCAAAGAACAGGTGTAATATAATCAAAGATGACCATGTTTCTTTATATGAATGCTTGTGCTGCTAATTATTGTACTGCGGAAACATTTCTTTTTCTAATTTTAAGTATTCAGTTAAAGCTGGATACGCTATAATTTTTTGACTGTTTTACATTTGTCAGCACCACAAAAACAGTACTTCTATTATTAACAATATGTCTCATAATTAGGTTTGGGATTAATTTTTAAAAACTGTTAAGTTCAATTTGGAAACCTTTTCCTTCAAATTTAATTTAGATTTCAGAAAACTTGAAAAGTTTGTTCAATACTGTAATTAACATTTCAGAAAATTTTGGTTTATTTGGAAAACCTAATCTCAGAAATCCAAACATTAGTGTTCTGGATATAATTATTAACAATATCTCTGGATTAGACAGATTCTTGTTCATCATGATGGAAAAAAGTTTAGTGCAGCTTGGATTAAGTTTCAGAATACTTGTGGATAATTTTGTATACATTGGCAAAATTGCTTTTGGACATTGATCTATTAATAATTTTTGTTTATTGGAAATATTAAAATAATACAATGCTACCAGCATTTCTAAAGTATAATGCCTCAACTTTTTTTTTAGGGTTCAGTAATAATTTTGCAAAATTCACAAGCAAAAGGATCAAAGATATGTACAAACTTTGCAAAACATTAGTGGAAATATCTCTCTAAGCAATGTATTCTTGCCTTCCATATTAATGATTCCATAAAGAATTCTTATAAGAGGTGGCTTCTCTTAAGGCTATAAAGGAAAATATCTTTATGATATCAGAGTAGGCTAACATTTTGAAGATGTAGAAAGCAAAATAAATGGAACTACATTAAAATTAAAATGTATGCATTAGCACATGGAAAAGAGAAATCTGAGCATGAGAGAAAAATTTTGGAATATATTTAACTGTCAAAATATTAATATCCATGATATAAAGATAACTATAAAAATTAATTAAAAAATAAAGTAAATAAAATGGTGCTAAAATTTGAAAAAGAACAAACTATTTTCAATTTATCCTTATATATTATACAATAATGTTTTCTGTGTAACCTATGACATGAAAAATTGTGCCAAATAACTGCTCTGAAGAAACTCAAGCACGTTCACATCAGAAGACATGTTCAACAACATTCAGTTTCATATTATTTATAATAACCAAAAGAAAAGATGGAAACAGCCTAAATAGACATAAAATAAGTGAGTAAGATGAGTTATGGTCATACAATCTAATTCCACTAGTACAGAAAGCAACTCTTAATGGTTCCATTACACAAGATTCCACTATGCACAGAGTGACTTATTGCTTTTCTTTAAAATCCTAAAGGTCTGACATGTAATTCACTATAGAGGCCTATCCAAAGTCCTGAACAACCCTACTTGATAAATATACTTCAAGGATAATAATAATGCTGTGTCATACGGGACAAACAGCGCAGCAGCTTGCTTGCTTAATGAGTTTGTTACAAGTTTTCTCTTGTGGGATCCACTCCAAATGGGTAAACATTTGGGTCATTTTGTAAGTAAGTTGGAGTAACTTGGCCAAAATCCAAGAGGCACACTAAATTTTGGGATAGATGAGGCAGTACTTAAAGTTTTATTGTAATTTTAATTATGTGTAAGCAAAGCCTGATAGTTAATTTCATGCTGCATTTTTTTTGTGTGTGCGTAATTTCAAAAAAATTCCAGTCACTAAATGTGATATAAGAGACTTGGCATTTGCCTTAATTGCCTGTTTTGATGCTCGGGAAGAGTAAGTTGTTAGTGATTCTCCAGAGTTTGAGTCCCTGGGCAATAAAGTTAAATGTAAGAGTCTTGGTGCCTCAGGTATACTCAGCCTGCAGAGACAGGAGGTTGGCAGCCTGTTTCTTTGTATGTAGTAGGTAAGTTTATCTGGGTTTTCTATGAAACTGAAAATAGTGTCTTTCTGATATGGAACTGGGGTCTTTGATTTTTTAAAATGTTAAGTCACTGTGTTATTCAATTCTGATCCCAATATCATTAAACAATGAGGTCAACACTAATGAGAATATTTGTTCTCATATCCATTGACAATTATCTCATGACGAATAGTATAAACTTTCTACTTAGAAATGGATATTTATCCATATTTCCTTTATATTCATATTACATTAGTATGCAAACTTTTATACAATTGAAAACCAGTCAGGGTTGAGAGAACCTTCACCTGATAAATCTTGAGACTCTTGCAAGATACTTAATGCAATACCTGAGCTATAGTAGATGCTAACCCTTAAGTCATAAACCCCTATAAAATGCCCACTCCACTAAGAGGTCAAAAGTAGGCCATGTCCTTCTCAACTCCTCAGCAACTAAGATATTCAAGGAGAGAAGCAGCCTTTATAGAATAAAAGTTGATAAAAAGTTGAATTAGTGTGCTCTTTTTCTAGATTTCTTCAACATTTTCATTTATCCTTAGAGACATATTCTAAATATTTTAATCAATTTGTCTATATAAACAAATACAGTATCAATGTGTGTTGTTGTTTGAAGTAAATATTTTACATTTTTCACAGAATCTTTATTAGTTTATATATATATTATATATGTATAATAATTTTCTGTAAGTTATGTGCATGTCATGTCATGCTACTAGCTAACGTATGGTTGGATATACTACTGTATACACATACACATATGCACACGTGTGTGTGTGTATACATATATATATACATATATATATATGAAAACAGAAAGTGTAATAAAAATGCAAAGACACTTTAAAGACTCAGCTTGGTTTGACATAGATGTAGCAGCTACCTGCATGAGGCATGTTCTTCTTGGATAAAACTAGAACCAATAACTGCTACTTCTCATTTTTTCTTTCAATCATAGAAAGTCATGATATAATTATTACTTACCCCATATTTTGCTTTGGCAGGAACAATTCCTCCCATTGAAAGGAATTAAGGTGATGGTTTTAAGAAATCTGAGCATGGAGCCCACCTTTGCCCTCTTAGGTTTCACAGATTACCCAGAGCTTCAGATTCCTCTCTTCCTTGTGTTTCTGCTCATGTATGTGATCACCGTAGTAGGAAACCTTGGGATGATAGTAATCATCAAGATTACCCCCAAATTTCACACTCCTATGTACTTTTTCCTGAGTCACCTCTCTTTTGTTGATTTTTGTTACTCTTCCATTGTCATTCCCAAGCTGCTTGAGAACTTGGTAATGGCAGATAAAAGCATCTTCTACTTTAGCTGCATGATGCAGTACTTCCTGTCCTGCACTGCTGTGGTGACAGAGTCTTTCTTGCTGGCAGTGATGGCCTATGACCGCTTTGTGGCCATCTGCAATCCTCTACTTTATACAGTGGCCATGTCACAGAGGCTCTGTGCCCTGCTGGTGGCTGGGTCATATCTCTGGGGCATGTTTGGTCCCTTGGTACTCCTCTGTTATGCTCTCCGGCTAAACTTTTCTGGACCTAATGTGATCAACCATTTCTTTTGTGAATATACCGCTCTCATCGCTGTCTCTAGCTCTGATACATTCATCCCTCACCTGCTGCTTTTTGGCTTTGCCACCTTCAATGAAGTGAGTACACTACTGATCATCCTCACTTCCTATGTTTTTATTTTTGTGATGGTACTACAAATACATTCTGCCAGTGGGCGCCACAAAGCATTTTCCACCTGCGCCTCCCACCTGACTGCTATCACCATCTTCCATGGGACCATCCTTTCCCTTTACTGTATACCCAACTCCAAAAACTCTCTGCAAACAGTCAAAGTGGCCTCTGTATTTTACACAGTTGTCAACCCCATGCTAAATCCTCTGATCTACAGCCTAAGGAACAAAGACGTGAAGGATGCTTTCTGGAAATTAATACACACGAAAGTTCCATTTCACCGAACCAATCTCAAAAGTTGTTTTCAATCCAAATGAACAACCCAAACAGAGACTAAAATGTTTCCAAAGTCTAGAGCATATATTTGTATGAGGTTTTTAATGAAATTGTGACATGCGAATTGATAAATTCAAATCCTTTGAAGAAGCCAAGGAATTTTAATTCTAGGATAAATTTTACATAATTTTGATCCATAAAGCATTGATTTCTTCAAGTTTTCTAAAAACAAATCCTCAAACATACTGCAAAGCATAATAGATTATTCAACATGGGGAATAAAGTTACTGGAAGAATGGCGATAACTCACCAGAAAGAAGAATTTTTTTTCATTTGTTAATATGTCTGGCAATAAATGCCTTGCCTTTGAAGTTATTTGTGTTGTGTGTCACTGAAGCATTGTGTTCTTTTTAGGAGATACGTGTGCTATCAGGGGAATAATTCTTTTCTGATACTTCCGTTCCTTGGGTTCTGTGAATTCTTTGACTAAGAAGTCTTGCTCTTACAATAGATAGCTTATGTTGAGAAGTAAACAGGACAAGCACAATTATATCTATTCTATAGATGATCTGTCAAAACTTTAAGAAACTAGCTTAGAAATGGCCGAAGTGGCTAATTTAATACAGGAACTTAACTCTGTTGGCTCTAAATCTAGGATTTTCGAGTACTTCTGAGGCTATTTGTAGGAGAGGTAATAGAAACTATTTATGTCCTTTGGAAAGAACAGTCAATGGTGTAATTTCAATATGTGTAGATTGAACTTGAATACTCTTACTCAAAATATAGCATTCCCAGTATTGTCAGGTCCAGACTGACCTATATCTGCGTGTGCTACCTTATGTATGGTTCCCCTCCTTATGACAAGTTTTGTCTAGTCCAGTTTATACAAAATGAATGAAAATAAACATTGAATCTGGGAACACTGAGAAACCACATTTCAAAAATTTTTTTCTAACTTTTTTATTTTATTTTATTTTATTTTATTTTTATTTTTTTTGAAAGAAAGAAAAAGAGAGGAAAGAAAGTGAGAGTGAAAGAAAGAAAGAAAAAGAATGTATGAGAGAAAGAAAGAGGAAGAAAAAGAGGGAGAGAGAACAGGATTCTTGTTCTACTGCCCACAATGAGATAGAAAATTAACAA